>SNQJ01S0222797.1:0-14920 GCA_010110895.2 Picea sitchensis
TCTTGGATTTTGCCTCAAGCTTTGTTCTATTTTCTTTATCAATATGGACAAATGCTTCACAACTGAAAGTTTTCAAAAAAGAATAGTTTACATTTTTTCCTGTCCATTCCTCCTCTGGAATTCTACCATCCAAAGAGCTTGAAGGTCCTCTGTTTATTAAGTAAACAACAATATCTACAACCTCTGCCCAGAACTGTAAGGGTAAACCAGCATGCAATCTCATACTCCTTGCACGCTCCATGATTGTCATGTTCATCCTTTCTGACACACCATTTTCTTGTGGTGTTCTTGGAACTGTCTTCTCTCTACGAATCCCATGGTATGAACAATAATCATCAAAATCCTTGCTACAATATTCACCTCCATTATCTGATCTGAGACACTTCAAACTTTTTCCTGTCTCATTCTCAACTAAATATTTCTATTTCTTAAAAGTATCAAAAACATCATATTTTTGTCTAATGCAATAAACCCAAGTTTTTCCAGTTCCATCATCAATAAAAGTAACATAATAAAGAGAGCCACCAAGAGATGATACCTGATTTGGTCCCCATACATCTGTATGCACAAGCTCTAACCTTTCATTCTTCTTTTCTTTTTCGACTCTGAGAAATCTGACTCCCTTTTGTTTTCCATAAACACAATGCTCACAGAAGTCCAAATCAATTTGTTTAAGACCTGGAAACAAATTTATTTTTTGAAGTATCTGCATACCCTTCTCACTCATGTGTCACAGCCTATGTTGTCACAGTGTTGTGTCCAGTCCTGTAGAAGATAAAGAGATAGAAAAGTCAGTATTACGAGTACATAAATACAATGTACCTACCTTCTCTCCTTTTGCTATCTGTAAATATGGATACACAACCTTCACTTGTCAACTGCCCTATTGAAATTAGATTTTTCCTTAAATCTGCAACATCTCTTACATCTTTCAACAACCATTGGTTTCCATTGTGTTGCTTTATTTTTACCTTTCCCATTCCAACAATTTTGCATGGTGCATCATCACCCAAATGAACCTGTCCAAAATCACCTGGAACATAATCTAGAAAATGTTTCCTATGGGGTGTGGCATGACATGAAGCCCCCGAATCTACTACCCAAGACTCGAAAATATTATCTACAGAAAGAATCAAAGCATCTTGTAACACATCACCTGTTACATTTACTTCCTGATTTCTCTCCTGCTGTCCATCTCTTTGTTTCTTTGGAGCTCTGCAATCTTTCTTCAGATGTCCTTTCTTCCCACAATTCCAACACTCTATCTTTCCAAATCTGGATTTGGATCTGCCCTTCCTAGAATTCCCACGGTTCCCTGAGCCCTTTCCTCTATCCTTTTGTCTTCCCCTGTTCTCCATGTTCAACGCATTACCTGATGTCTCACCTGTGCTTTTCTGTCGCATTTCTTCAATAAGGATAACACCAACATCATCAAATTTTAAAGTATTTGAACCAGAGACAGAGTTACTTACAGCCATGACCAAGCCATTCTAGCTTTATGGCAATGAGCACAAGATTAGAAGAGCCATAACCTCATCATCAAAGTCCACTTTTATAGAACTTAGTTGATTAGTAACCGTATAAAATTCATTTAAATGATCTGTAACAGACCCACCTTCTGACATCTTCATATTAAATAATCTCTTCATTAGAAATACCTTATTAGACTCTGAGGGTTTTTCATACAGTTTAGCCAACGCGTCCATCAGATCCTTCATTGTCTTTTCTTTCGAAATATCAAAAGCCACTGATGTTGCCAAGCTCAGTCATATCGTTCCTAGATCCTTTATGTCAAGAATTTTCCATTATTCATCCTTCATGGCCATCGGCTTCTTTGCTACTCCACCCAATGGTAGGAATAGATCCTTCTGATATAAATAATATTCCATCTACATCTTCCATAACTGGTAGTTTTGGCCGTTAAATTTCTCGACCCTAAACTTTTCATCTTCCGACATTACTCCCACTCGAACCAGGAACCCTCTTTTCCTACGAGTTACCTTTCACTCTGATACCAGTTGTTAGAAAAACAGGACAATGGAGCAATAAAATAAAACAAATGTGGAAACAAAACACAGAGGGTACACAATACAAGAGAGACACATATTTACGTGATTCACCCAGTGTGGGCTACGTCCACCAGAGAAATTGTCAAGTCCTTCCTTTATTATTATCCAGCAAATGAAGGGATACAACCTACATCAAAACCCATTGTAACTTCCTCTTCTTTCTCTCACAGTCTCCTCTCAGAGAATACAATACTCGCCATAATGCATAGTCGTAATACATTTCCCTCATAACAGAGGGTTTCCTTATAGGGAAAAAAAACCTAACATAATTTCTACCGTTAGATCTGTGACCTTATAATGAATGGTCCAGATTTACAATGAAATTACAATATACATTTACAAGACAATTTTCCCTTCAGGGGCTTCACCCCCGAATCCCCCAGCCGGGGGAATAGGCTCTCTGGACCCCGCAGAGGGGGTACCACTCACCCACATGGAAGAGTGTACATACTTTTGGGATGTAAATTCTTCATGGGGTATAAACACGGCTAAAAGCAAGGACCTCTGAATCATGAACATGATCAGGCTCCACAACCAACAAAGTACATGAAGGATGGCCTTGTGAAGTAAGTATTAAATCTCCTTATCATACCAAGATCCATGAAATCGTGGTTTCAACTCAGGACCAATGAAGTACTCCATTCCCAAGAAAAATATGAGGAATTTTGATGGTAATGATCCCATAACATAGATATTAAATATGGAACATATTTTTTAATTTCACCAAGTGCCAACTTTACAAAAGATAACTATTACATCCTTATATTTAGAAGCTCATAAATTTGTGGGGCATCAATTGCCTTTTGAATGTAAAAATGATTTTGTTGTTGTTGAGTCCATTTTTATGAAAGAATTCATAACACATTAACCAACATATTTTTTTTAGTTAATTGAAAAATCTCAACCAAACAAGCCTATTTACATATCACATTTTACAAAAAGCTTAAAATGAAAAACCTTCTAAAAAATAAATTATTGGATGTCTTTATAATTATATAAAGGACAACATTCAACATGAAATAAATAGCTTCAATATGAAATCAATAGCCTCAATCCTTAAATAAAACTTTTATATAAAAAAAAAATTAAAACAATGTATGTTACAATTGTCAATGCGGAAAACACAATTCTCAATGATAATTAACAATCACACACATAAGAAATAGACATAGGCATTTCACGTGGTTCACCTAAACGTTGGGCTACATCCACCAAGCATAGGCATCGGTTGTCTTATTATTCATATCATGGAGATTACAACCAACAATCTAGGGAGGGCTTGAAGCCCGTGGCTCAATATTTGTCTCTCAGGCACACATATTTAAACAACTTATCCCACGGTTACAATGAAACTAATTCATTAATTATACATTCTAACTTAGGTTTTCTTATCAGGATCTAGATCCACATCCTGTGGGGATTTGTTGTCACCATTTCAACAATCTCCACCTTGACAACAATTTTCCTGATGCCTTGTCCAATTTGATTCACCACCTTCAAGAGAAGCAAATCACGACCACAACTTCTCTTCAACACTGGTTCCAAAAACATGTCTGCACAACTTGCTCGAATATAGACCACTCCACCTTCATTAGTAACATGTCTTACAAAGTGATACCATGTCCAATTTAGGTAAGTTGAACTATTTTTCAAATTCACAAGGCTTTGACTACCACAGAAAACAAAACCTGCACTTTGTCGAAACTAACCCAATGGTCCCTTTATACTCATAAAAGACAGAACCTGAAATAGATCTTTTCTTGTCCAAATCCTCCTGCAAAATCTGAATTATCTCAGACAAAAACATTGAAACCAATGTAGGTGATACATGTGCCTCTAAGATACCGAAGCACCCAATTTCACTTCTTTACCTATATTTTTCATGTGACCACTGACAACACCAACTGCATGTGAAACGTCTGATACTTGAACATATCAAACCTTTCCATCGCATACTTTATACTTCCAACTAGCATACATTACATGAGACATAACCTTTTCTTCCATGCTACAAGGATATACACCTGAAAAAAGCAAATGGAAAGCCAAAGGGATATTTTTTCAGTTTCACATTATTCATGCCGAATTTCCTGAGTATCTTTTCCTTATACTGCAACTGTGATAACCAAAGCTTACCATCTTTTCTGCCCGTATGTATTTCCATGCCCAAGATTTCTTTTTGTTGCTCCTTGATCCTTCACCACGAACATCCTTACCAACAGAGCCAACCTGTTGATATTAACCATGCTTTTACTTCAAAAAACATATCGTCAACAATCTAAACACCAAGATAATGAATGTACCATAAACACAATGGTTAAATTAATTTCTTGTAAAACTTGGCTCACCATGAAGGAATCACCCATCTTGTACCAATGCCTGGTGCGCATTTCAGGCCATACAATGACTACTTGAGCTTGCAAACAAATCTTCTGTTGCGATCCTGAACAAACCCCTATGGTTGTTCGATATACATATCTCCTCATACAAATCTCCATAAAAAACTTGTCTTAGTATCTAGCTACAACAACTAGTGCCAATGCTACATGAATAGAGAAAAGCTTAACAACTGACGAGAATATTTCATGGAAATCAATGCCTTCCAAATACCTTTCTGCTATCAGTCTTGCTTTATTCCTTTCATCTTTTACTATGTCTGATTTGAGAAGAAATCCATCAAACACTATCTTTGTTAATGACAATCTATATCCCTTGACATTGTCCTTATAACCAACAAAGATCTACTTGTTTGATCTGGATCCTACTTAGAATGTTGATGAGAGCATGAACATAACAATTAAACAATTTCAAAAAACCGAGTAATCACAAGAGAAGACTTGTTCAATATACCTCTTCCAGAATCTTTCAACCTTTTGCAACTAATGGTGACCGATTGTCGAGACAACACTTAACTGCTTCTGACCACAACTCATGTTGCAACTTGGCATTACTAAAGATGTCATTCGACCTCAATTGTTCTGCAATAATTTCCAAAATTCCAAGGAATATGAAACTGCCTCCATCATGTGTTCTCAAACCCTTGATTTAACCTATCAATACATAAACACATCAGCCTTTCTATTGACACAACTTTTTGACTAGGGCACCTTCAGTGCTCCACCTCGAACAGGGTATTCGAAACCTTGACCAAATCCGGCCAAGACTGCCAAATGAGTTTTCACTGCTCACCTCCAAGCCACTTTACAATGGAGTTTCATCGAGCCCTATAACATGCAATTCTATGGACACCATACCACGGGAAACCAATAATCATGGACCCGAAACCCACAATAATCATGGACCAGAAACATATGTACAAGGTTTTAATTTATGACTCATGCCTAACGAGGTCTTACAGCAATATGCCCAATTACATATAACCAAAAAATACAACTCCAAAAGAAAATGTTCACATGGTAACTTTACCATTACCTTTATTTTGATTGCTGCCATTTACATTTACCATCTTACTTTAATTCCAAAGTAAATCTTCCAACATTCACCTTTACTTTAATTTCAAAGTAAATCCTCCAACATTCACCTTGCTTAGCATTGTTCACCAGAGGCTAAATAACCCCTACAACACCTCCACCCAAAACTTAGTACTCTGTATCTTTGAAATTATCTCAAGAAACCAAATCACGACTTATAAAATCAAAAACTTTTAAAAAATTCAAATGGAAATTAAACAAAAAAAAAAACAAATTTACCACTTTATATCTCTCATTCCATATTCACTTTTATTTTACTTCCTCCACCATTTTCACCTCGCGACCCTTCACTTTAAAAGTCAACCTTTAATAATTTAAACCTTTTTTAAAAGACCATACGCCCATATTTTTAAGTGAAGTAAGGAGCAGCCGCACCTATGGGTAGCCTGCGAAAATTTGGGAGTCGCCCCACCTCACGGCATAGATTGTCTACAGAAATGTGAAAAAAATACCAGTGGAGTGGCCGCACCTCCTGTTATGGTTGGCCTGTGGAAATCTTCTAGAGGAGAGATTTGTGGAAATTTGGAGATTGAGATGTTCTTTCTTTTAATTCGAAAACTTGATATTTTAAAGCTCTGATACCACTTGTTAGAATTGTCAATGCGGAAAACACAATTCTCAATGATAATTAGCAATCATAGAGATTACAACCAGCAACCTGGAGAGGGCTTGAAGCTAGTGGCTCAATATTTGTCTCTCCGACACACATATTTAAACAACTTCTCCAACGGTTACAATGAAACTAATTCATTAATTATATATTCTAATTTAGGTTGCCTTATCTTAACCAAAAGCTTAATAGTAGGATCTAGATCCACATCCTGTGGGGATTTGTTGTCACCATTTCAACAATGTAACTACAGGAAAAATTGTCACTAACATTAAGTAGATGGACTTTTGTAAAAGACATTTTATATTGTATTTTTTCTGATTGAAAAAAAAACTCGATCTTCCATGGAAAAAAAAAAACATACAAAATGTATGTAGAAGTACCAAAGATTTATGTACTGTATACCAAGAATCAGAATCATTAGGATGGAGGTCTAAAGCATAAAACTAGGAATCAGAATCATTAGATAACTTCATGCAGAATGCTTTCAGCGGAACCATATACCAATTTTTTTCGAAAGTTGTTTGAATTTGGTGATATATAAAGTTGAAATTAGCCATCTGAATTCGTTGAGAAAAAAATTGTTTAATTGTATATCATGATAATATTCTTCTTATGATTACAATTTCCGCTTAAATTTTATCAAATTCCATTTACGACAATATTAAATTACTATTTTCATTGACTGAAATGAATGCTTTGGTACAAATCGTATTCCATTTAATTTTTTTGGAAATATACTTCCATCATTGAGTGAGATGAATGGTCTGGTACAAATCATATTCCATTAACCTCATTTTTTTTGGAAATATACTTCCGTCATTGACTGAGATGAAAACTCAGAGTAACAACAACATTTCATGTAGCTTTCTTAATTAATTCATAACGTTTTAAATGAACAGAGTTGAGAGAAAAGATTAGCTACATAGTAATGGTGACACAGACGATTCTCAGCCATTTTAAACATTCAATTAAACAAATTATACGGAAATCATGAGACATTTTATTTGGATAGCTAAGCCAACTCAGTGGGATAATGCCATTTTATCGATAGTGTTATTAAGATTTTGCTTTAAATTTTTAAGCCACAAGTTAAAAATTTAAACCACAAGTTAAATACGAGGTCATTATAACAGAAATGAAAGTTACTAGGTGATTATAAAAATGAACAGAAATGGAAGTTTCATCATAATTAGAGTTCTTTTTTCTATGAAGTAGCTATATGTCCAAGGTAGACTTTTCTTTAAGAAGTCACAAATTAAACACTGGGTGATTATAAAAATGAACAGAAATCGAAGTTTCTGTTGGAATATATAATTCCTACTTATCTATTATACTTGCTAATGTATTGAGAGGTAGAGTTCATCTCTACGTGAGTTGTGTGATCCTATTATTAAGAGGTTGTTAGAGAGTTGGATTGGTGAAATCCTAGTTTGGTGTGTGGTTGAGATATTCTCTCAGTTTCTCTAGTTATCTTTAGAATAAGTTAGATCTAATAACAACCTGTACACTCTATATAATAGATTCCATTGTATTGATATTGTAAGCAATTGAATATGTGTTCATATCACTCTACTCTCCCATTTTAACATGGTATCAGAGCGATAGTTACTTGATCAGTACTAGCTACTTTTTCACCTATAGCTGCCAAATTATCAGTTAAATATTTGATGCGAGAGATGTACTTACTTACCCCTTCATTTGCTTCCATCTTGATCGACATCAATTTGGTCTTTAGAAACAATACCCGATTTGCATCTTTGGTTTCATAAAGACCTGTGAGCACGTCCCATGCTTTCTTAGACGTGTCACAATTTCTGATGTGAGGAATAATCTTATCTTTCACCGACATTCGCAATGTAACCTTTGCTCTGGCTTCCCTCTTATTCCAATCTGCAAGTAATGCAGGATCTGTAGGCTTCAGCTCAGTGCCATTCACAATCGTCCAGCCACCAAATAATTCAAGAACCGTCTACAGCTTGAATTTCCAATTGAAGTAGTTCTCTCCATTCAATTTGGAAGCCTCATTGATATATGTATCAGCCAAATGTTGTTGGGCGGTGGCCATTTCACCTGATCTCTGAGGTGAATACAAAATTAATCAACAAAAAAATTTCAGAAAGGAAGAATTGGACGGCACACCTTTCTCTTTTGCAGGCTGCGCCAGGAGGCAGCGTCGGTCAACGTCTGGAGCAGTAGCTGGAGCGCGGCAGGGTCGGGCAACGTCTGGATTCTGGTTTCCAGACACGGATCAGTAGCTGGTCTGACGTGCACAACAATCTGGGAAAATAGCAGAAGCAACAACAATCTGAATCACTGGAAACGCTTGAATTTTTACACAGCGCGCAGCGTTCCTCTTCCACGCAGCACTCTACGCTGGGGAAAATCGCAACAATCTCCAAAGCCTCTTTCTCACGCAGGTAATGCCTCACACGACCTCCTCACATTGGTATGCAAATAAATTAAATTACCAACTTAAATTACAGATTCATACCAAAATAAATTACAGCGCGGGCTCACTTTACAACAGCACGGGCTCACTTCATCTGCGCGGGGTCTACTGAGACAGTCACGGACTCACAATGGAGAACCAGATGGCAACAACGCCGACTCCTCACAGTCTGCAATGCGGACTCCTCCTCCAGTGCAGACTCACTCCTCAACGTCGTGACTCCTTCACTACGACCAGACACAGCGATCCACTCCTCGGTTCTTCAACACTGATCCACTCCTCGTAAGCGCACAGATATTATACGCACAGATCTTCTCTCGGTTCTCATGGACCACTATTGACCTCAGCTCTGATACCAACTTAAATTAACACAGAGAGGCAAATGGAGCAGAGCACAGAAGGCTCACTCACTCAAAAGGAATGGTGCAAACCAATTCAATTCACTAATGAAATCAGAGTACAATATATAGGTGAGATGGTCACAACAAACCAAATCCTAGATCCAAGAAATGTAGATCTCAAACCTCTCCATGCTAAATATAAACAGAACACAACAACCCAATCCCTAGCAATCTGCCTATCATTTCTACATTATTCCAACATGAGGAGAGTAGAGGATCAGTGATCGGTAGCCTGTGTAGTCTGAGGTGCAGGAGTGACACGTCGTTGTCTTTCTGGAGATCTCTCAACTATCTTCTCATCAACTAATAGTTCTGCTCCATAATCCTTATATTCTGCATCCACATACGAATCTGGCAGAACAAAGACCACTCCAGGAAGCCCCACGAGTTTATTGGAGGTTTCCTCGTCGATCTGGCATCCAAACCCAAAGTATCGTTCGCAAGATACATTGTAAATAGATTTTTTTTCGCTGGGTGTGACTCCCTCAAGGGAGTGCCCAGTAACATGCGGAGAGTAGAGGAGTGTGTATGTTTCCCAGGAAATTAACCGCCAGCAACGGTTAATTTATGTATTTATTGTCTCTTGGAACGTTTTCTATTGTTGCAAGTTGCATTGGCTGGAGAGCTGTAATACGCACCTGTGGATTGATTTGTTTTATTTTGATGAGTGACACGCAGTTGATAGGAGACCATATGCAGATGTGTCAAGGAGATAGAAGAAAACATTTGTTGTGTGTTGAGTAGCGGATGTACAGATCTACGTGAGCTGAAGACAGTTGCGGAATGTCGTTTGTGTGCCATTTCAGAGGAGTGGCCAGCTGAAGAGCAGAGGTATATCGCTGGAGGTATATCCTGCTGTTAGGAAGGACGGAGAGATAGCGTGCAATAGCAATGGAAGCCGTGACAGGGTGTGCATCGATCAACATAACTGCTGCTGTGGCTAATGGCAATGGCAGTGACAGGGCCAAGGGCGAGAAGCGCAATGTCCCCTGCAATTTGAGGTTTTGTTCGCAGTCATTAAAGGGAATGCAAATCAAAACAATCTGGTATTAGTGAGGATTGTTGACTATGTGCAACAAGTATGTTGTGTGATGGAGAATTGGTGTATATCAGTGTTTTATCCATTGTTTTTGAAGGCATTGGATCTATTGAAGAGCTTCTGCACAAATTCCCTATGGTCATTTGGATAGACCGAGGATGATATACTAATGAATAAAGTGCAGGCAACAATGTACGCCATGTTTTTCCTCTTATCACCGGAGGCAACAACGGTGATGGCTTGGGCGCGAAGAGTCGGGTCCTATGCATGGATCGGATGGACCAGGTCTCAGCTTGCAAAGAGGTAACGACCCATGTGGTGCGGACTCGGTGCGACCCATATGGCCAGTGGCTGGAAGCCGTGCAACTGCGGCATTGGTGTTATCTGTAGCAGTTTGCTGGCAGGTCTGGTATGTAGTCAGAGTGGTCGGCGGTGCGGATGTCTAATTTTAGCCATGGATTTGGTGGAAATCAGGTGGAGAAACATGTGTGAGGAGCTAGGCGCTGGACCTGTCAAACCAAATTGTGCTGCATAGAGCTGCATGTTGAAGACGTGAAGGAGCTTGTGATAGATTGCAGCCTCAAATCGCGCACACAGCCTGTGACCATACGGTGTGAGTGTGAGATCTGCAGAGAAGTTTGTATGTGACATCGTGGAAAGGAGATATTGGGTGTGTCGTTGAGGTGGATGCACTTTGTTTAAAAGAGACTGAAGCCTAAATAGTAAAGTCTTCGCTTGTTGACGCCAAAGGAGCCATAGTTGATTTGCTGGCGTCTTGGTATATTGTTGTTGTTGTTCCTTATGCATTGACTTGCATGACGTGAATTACATAGTGGGTAATTGCTATATGTAGTGAATTAAATAATCGCTACTTTGGCTTGACGTGTTTGCTGCTGTGTGGTGGGCACTTGAAATCGTTGCCACTCGAATATCAGGGTCCACAATTGGGTGTTCCAGCCACGGGAAATCTCATATTCCCCACTGTATTGTGCATCTATGTTCAGATCATAGCAGAAAAGAGCGCCCTCTGTGGAAAGTTAGGTCAAAGTTAGGTGAAGAAGGATTGTTGTTGTGTAACTGATAATGGAGATGCTAAAGCGAAGTGAGGTGTACGTGCCCATTCCGTCGGACTCACAGAGCATTGATTGTGAGAAGTGTGATTGATTTATGATTTTACAAGTATTGTTATTGATATTTTTTGGTTTGAAGGTGTGCATAGTTATGTTATTTGTGAGACATGTAATTGAAAGCAAGACTAGGATATTTTGATGTAGTGGTCCTAGAAAATTCTATGTACCTGAGCTATTGTATACCCCCTAATGTGAAAAGTTCGTGGTAATCTAGAAACCACTATGTAAAGCATGGTTACAGGTAATCCGAGAAAACCTCGTGCATGGTTGAGGGTAATCCGAGAAAACCCAGAGCACGGTTATGGGTAAGCCAAAATAAAACCCTGGGCATGGTTACAGGTAATCCGAGAAAACCTTGTGCATGGTTGAGGGAAATTCGAGAAAACCCAAAGCACGGTTATGGGTAAGCCGAAATAAAACCCAGGTTGATGATGATGTGATGAAGGGGGAGCTATGAGGAAGAATGGTTGAATGAACCATGTAGCTGAAAAGGATTCCTATAGAACTGGCGGTTACAGCGGCTGATGACCCATGTATTCTGGTAGATGGATTTCTCTTTATATGGACGTCAATAATCAGATGCAGGTACAAGAGGAAGCACACAAAGATATGACCACATAGATATTTAGATAAGTAGTCATTAAGGGAGAGTGTTGGAATATATATTTCCTACTTATCTATTATACTTGCTAATGTATTGAGAGGTAGAGTTCATCTCTACATGAGTTGTGTGATCCTATTATTAAGAGGTTGTTAGAGAGTTGGATTGGTGAAATCCTAGTTTGGTGTGTGGTTGAGATATTCTCTCAACTTCTCTAGTTATCTTTAGAATAAGTTAGATCTAATAACAACCTGTACACTCTATATAATAGAGTCCATTGTATTGATATTGTAAGCAATTGAATATGTGTTCATATCACTCTACTCTCCCATTTTAACAGTTTCCTCATAATTAGAGTTTTTTTTTCTATGAAGTAGCTCTATGCCAAAGGTAGACTTTGTTTTAACTTTAGAAGGCACAAGTTAAATACTGGGTGATTATAAAAATGAACAGAAATAGAAGTTTCATCATAATTAGAGTTATTTTTCTATGAAGTAGTTCTATGCCTAAAGTAGACTTTGCTTTAATTTTTGAAGTCACAAGTTAAATACTGGGTGATTATAAAAATGAACAGAAATCTAAATTTCATCATAATTAGAGTTCTTTTTCTATGAAGTAGCTCTATGTTGAAGGTATACTTTGCTTTAATTTTCTAAGTCACAAGTTAAATGCTAGCTGATTATAAAAATGAACAGAAATCTAATTTTCATCATAATTAGAGTTCTTTTTCTATGAAGTAAGCCTATGTTGAAGGTAAACTTTACTTTAACTTTCCAAGTCACAAGTTATAAAAATGAACAGAAATCGAAATTTCATCATAATTAGAGTTCTTTTTCTATAAAGTAGCCATATACTTAAGATAGATTTTGCTTTAACTTTTAAAGTCACAAGTTAAATACTAGGTGACTATAAAAATGAACAAAAATAGAAGTTTCTTCATAATTAAAGTTATTTTTCTATGAAGCAAAATAGAAGTTTCTTTATAATTAAAGTTATTTTTCTATGAAGTAGGTCTATGTCTAAGATAGACTTTGCTTTGACTTTGGAAGTCAAAAATTAAATACTTGATAATTATAAAAATGAATAGATATCAAAATTTCATCATAATTAAATTGTTTTTCTATGAAGTACCTCTATGCTAAAGGTTTAGGAGATCTTTGAAGTCAACAAAATACTTAAAAAAATAAAAAAAAACTAATAAAAAATTTACTTAATATATTTTTCCAAATTCCAACTTAAATCATCGAAATTGCACAAATCTTTGTAAACCAAAAATGAGTAAATTTTCCTGATTAAATTGTCCCAATTCCAACATAAATCGCTAAAAACGGGACGTTACCGAACCCATTACACAGGTACAGAAAACTCAATTTTTTTGTTAGAAATTTTTTAGTTTTAACTTGTTATTTTTTTTAAATTTCAACTAATTTAATCATTTAGAATAAAATTATTCTATGATTAAAATTCCCACAAAATTCTTGATTTTAACCCCCCCCCCCAAAAAATAAAAAGTATATCTATCTCTGTCCTATTTGTTTTAACTTGTTATTTTTTTTAAATTTCAACTAATTTAATCATTTAAAATAAAAATATTTTATGATTAAAATTCACACAAATATTTTTTATTTCAACTAAAAACAACAAATTATATCTATCTCTATCCCACGGTAAAGGAGATCTACATTGCTAAGGTAAGGCTGTTGTTTTCAACGTACGTGTAATAATTGGTCCGACAAAAAGCCCACACAAGTAGTCCTCCTTCCATTTATAAACCCCCGGCCCGTATCTATCTCTATCCCACGGTAAAGGAGATCTACATTGCTAAGGTAAGGCTGTTGTTTTCAACGTACGTGTAATAATTGGTCCGACAAAAAGCCCACACAAGTAGTCCTCCTTCCATTTATAAACACCCGGCCCGTACATGACCACGGCCCTTCTCACAGACTCTGTATACCCGGGTACACGCAATTTGCAAACGAAATATATATATAAATACAGAAAGGAAGAGAATGGATAGGAGAATATCACACGAGCCGCATTTCCCGTGCTGTTAGACTATATTTTGTACAGACAGGTGGCCTGCCACCAGAGGTTACGCTGGTGGTTGTGTCCACGGTTTCGTGTTTACTTTATTTGGAGTTTGCTGACGCAAGGCGGAGTGAAAGCATTCATTCTTTCTTTATTTATCCATTTCTGTTGAGCTTCTTCAGGCCTTGAATAGCGCGCTTGTCGTATAAAATATAAATTATATATTTTTATAAATAGTATAAAGTACAATATTAGATATGAAATAAATACCCTCAATCTTTACATAAAACTTTTATATAAAAAAAAGTTGCCACTAACATCAGCACATGGACTTTTGTAAAAGACATTTTATATTATATTATTTAATATAAGTATTTTTTTATTGAAAAAAAACCTTGCCTCCCGTGGACATGGATAAAGACCCATACAAATCCATGGAAAAAAACCCATACAAAATGGATGTAGAAGTACCAAAGATTTATGTACTGTAGAATTATAACAATCTAAATACAAAATCACACATAATTAATTCAAGGAACTCCACACTTCCTAAATTAGTTTAGGAACTCCTCAAATCGATATTTGGAAGTTGCTATTCTACCGTCTTGAACTGATCATTGCGCTCAACTTCCTCATATTATTTTAGGCTATTAATATATTTATCGTATATTTGATCTATAATACTTTTCACAGTAACAACATCACATTACCTGCTTTTTGTTTTTGTGATCTTCAGCTAACTGTTCGAGCTTTTGAATGAAATCATGGATGTGACTCTGCTTATTGGCCGCTATAATATCACGGGCCTCGGCCGCTTTTGATCTCAACTTCTCGCCCTCCTCTCCCGCCATTGCCATTGTTAGTGTTGTACATATATTTTCTCTCAGAAAAGAGCCATCCTCTCCCCTTTCTATTTCGATCCCGACCTTCAATACCGCGGCTATTTGCCGGGCATTCAAGCCTTGGTCCAATTGAATGGGGAGCACGATAAGAGGTATTCCGAAGCTCAGCGACTCCATGGCGGAGCTCCATCCTCCGTGGCTCAGAAACCCACCGATCGACGGATGCGAGAGGATCTGTACCTGCGGTACCCAGCCCT
>SNQJ01S0222798.1:0-14920 GCA_010110895.2 Picea sitchensis
TTCTTAGGTGATGGTAGCACTATATAAAGGGGTTCACGCAATGTAATGGGACATGAAAATAAGTATTGTATTTGGAGTTGAATCTCATTAGGAGGATGCCCCCTCGAAGAGGCAAGTGAACAGGAGAGGATCCCTTCCATAATAGAATCCATTGTATGGTGTTGTGCTGCCTCAAGGGTTTAATAGTAATAAAGGAGATTTTGCATATTGTTCTTGTATATCTATTGTGGTGTTTTTGTATTCAGTCTTTGGTTCTTAACACATTATTGGGAAATAATTTATCTTGTCCAGAGGATTTCTCAACTCCACAATGTAATCATGTATTCAAAGATAGGTATGCAAATTTAATTCAATACTTATTTGCATGCCTATCCTCTGCTTCACAAGGATTCCATGGGCAAGAATTCAGCTCACTTTCATCTCAGACACACTCTCTTGATTCTAACCACCATGCCATATGAAATGTTAAGTTGTCTCTTCCTTACCATACTCACCCTCCAAGCTCAGGAATCCCCTTCTTTGCTATACAATCCATCGAATGATCCTTCTTGCCAAGGATTTCATGTGCAAGGAGAGCACCAACTTCCTACCAAACATCCAATGGTGATCTGTAACTTGTGGAAATCATAAGGTTCCAATGTCATAATAATGTCCTTCTTCCCAGGATTTCTAGTTTCAATAGCCATCATCTCATATGCATCACATACACACAATTATTATTAGATGTCATCATAAAAATTCCACTTATTAATTTTGATTTTTTTTCATATAGGAAATCAGATTTCCCAAGTATGAGATTCTTTCTCATAATGTTTGGCTCTTGCAATGGTAGGTGTCAATATTCCTTATGGACTTACACCATTTCCATATCCAAGACTATTCTACCTACAATACATCTGAACTTTTATTCAACCAAACAACTATGAGTATTCATGCATATAATCCTTTCATTGCAACATTTACAACAAATCATGAAGTGATCTCAAGATTATAACACACTAAAAATTCCACCACTTTCAGCTATTAATTCAATTTAAAAGAAATAGAATTATCATTCATTATATGTGCATTACTAGCATACTCAACATTACATAATGCAATTCAAACATTCATTCATACTAGTAACAAATGTGTCATTTCTCATGGCCACATCCACGAAATGCATCCTTGCATTGATTCTAGAATACCACATTTATGTATCATGTATTCCATGATGGTGAGTTGGAAGGTCTAGTCAACACCTCGACACATCATCCAGCCACCTCCCTAACACTTGATCAACCATCTGGACACCTTACTCTTTAGCCCAACACGACACCAGGAATGTACCCCTTCTTTTATATACAATACCTTGGGGATACTAGAAGTAATTTCCCTTCTCTGCTACACAGTCCCTCGAGAACCTTTCCCCATTATAGGTGCTCTCCAATGTTAACAATAATATTATAGTACAAGGTACCAATCCAAGTAGGGAAACCATTGGACACTTGTGTAGTGCTATAGCCTTCCCATATTCAACATTAGTATGATCTCATGCATGGCTAGTTCTACTAGCCTTGTACTTATCAGTGTTCTCGGGCCTTAACTATTCACACATATCAGTTTTCCCATTGTAGAGAAACATAATAAACAACAAGAGATGAGTCAAGGGATTCTCACTTTCAAATCCCCTTTAAAACTTGGAATTCATAACATAGCTAATCTTCCCCATGGCCTTTTTGCTAATTGAATAACACATCAATAGCTATGATATTCTCATTCAAGTAGATATACGTATTCACTTTTCACTAAATATTCTTGCTACTCCTAATTGCATATCACTATATTCTACAAATAAAATAGAGTTTTGGGGTGAGAAAGGTTTCCCCTTTTTCTCAACATCTGCCACTACAGTCCACTGCATAGTTTTCAGTGATCATTATTCTCCATAACTTTGTTACATTGACATAGTTTTCATGCAATCCATTCATATGAGACTACTTTAGCATATAAATCCCTTGTTACAGTATGCAACTCCCTTGTTGAAATATCCAACAGTTCCTAAAATGTTCTCAATGTGCACTACTCTCTTTCATATGGAAAGCAACAACAAGAGAATATTCTTCCACGCTTTCTATATGAGCATTCCATGCATCATGAAATCAACTAGGTAACAATACCATCACCGAAAACATAGCAAGTATAGTTTTTATTCCATAGTGCATTCATGCCCTCATATCATTTCTTGATATCAAACTTTGGCTAATGGAATTCTTACCTAAATTCCCTTTAGCACTTGAGCATACCAAAACCATGCATGCATGGTTGTCATCAATTTATTGGATACTGCCTGATCAGTTGGTGTCTTGGGAAGGTTTGTGCTCTCCTCTCACCAACCTCTTGATCAACACTTCATTGTCCATAGCCTTATCTTCATAAGGCCATATGCAGCAGCATCATCGACATCTTCGGTCATGTTATTACCCTTTTCATGGTTACATGGTCATTATAAGCCACATTTATCCATCATAACATTTTCATTTTATAAACAATAGTACACTATTGCGATCTATATTTTTTTTCTCGTGGAAGAAAGCACGGGAAAACCGTCAAGTACTTCCCCACATTTCATGGATGGTAAATGAGGTAAACCATTGGCCTTGATTATGGGGCCTCACCCCGAGGGAATCAAGAGATTCGAACCCATGACCAGCAACAAGCATTAAAACTCACATCTGGTTCTAGACCAATTGAGCTAACCCTCAGGGCTAAAGGCATCTTTGAGTCTATATGCATGTTATATGTATGCTCAAACATTTTACAATATGCAATACAACATGTATATGCACCAATCATTTCACTATCATCATGCCTACTAGTGCATATGAATTCTAGCTATATGTCCCTTACATTTATAGCATTCTTATGCCTTAAACTATTAGCGTATAACAACTTTTTCAAAATTTAAGGAAAGCATCAAAATAGCAAGAGATGAGTTGAGAAATTCCCCATCATTAATATGGCTACATTGTTGGCCACATTCTTCATCAATCAACATCTTGACCGTGACATTAAATTAACTTCAACAACTAGCATGCCACTATGTTTCTCAAATGGACTTTATCCATCAACATGCATGTGTGCATGTGCACCATTTGCAGAGTTTCCTCATTATTCATACACAGCTACTCAATCTTAAGATCAATATGTTTTATGAAAGTCCACAGTCATTCACATGACAAGTTTCACAGGCATAATCATAATCATGCTTCTCTCTTTCATATGGTAACCAAGAACGAGAGAATATTCTTGCATATTTTCTATATGATCATTCCATGCATCATGAAATCAACTAGGCAACAATATTGTCACCTAAAATATAGCAAGTACAATTTTTGTTACATAGTCCATTCATGCCCTCGGATCATTTCCCAATATAAAACTTTGGTTGAAGGGATTCTTACCTAAATTCCCTTAAGCACTTGAGCATTCCAAAACCATATTTGCATGGTTGTCATCAATTTATTGGATGTTACCTGACCATCTGGTGTCTCGAGGAGGTTCATGTACTTCTCTCACCAACCTCTTGATCAACACTTCATTGTCCATAGCCTTATCTTCATAAGGTTGTATACAACATCATCATCAACATATTTAGCTATGTTGTTACCCGTTTCCCAGTTACATGGTCATCATTAACCATATTAATCCATCATAACATTTTCATTTTATAAATAACAAGAGACTACTCTGATTATGTATGCATGTAATATGTATGCTCAAACATTTGACAATATGCACTTCAACATATCTATATGCACCAAACATTTCACTATCAGCATGCCTATTAGGGCATATGAATTCTAGCTATTTGTCTCTTACATTTTGAACATTCATGTTCCTTAAACTATCAATATATAACAACTTTTTAAAATTTTAAGGAAATCATCAAAGTAGAAAGCAATGAGTTGAGAAATCCCACCTTGTTAACATGGTTTCATTTTTGGCCATGTTCTTCATCAATCAACATCATCACTGTGTCATATAATGAAATTCAACAACTACCATTATGTTGTGTTGCTCATATGGACTTCATCTATCAACATTCCATTGTGTTGGAATGTTGCCTCTTATCACACATTGCAGTAGTATGCATTCTGTAGTCCTTTTCCAATCTGTAATCCTTTCCCAATATCTTTTTAACACATAATTTATCACACGTGTTATAAACAACTTGGAAATTCTCCTTTACTAACAAATCTTCGGTCCATACAACTTCACAGTTGTAACTAGTAGCTTTGGTTCCTAGACCATAAAACTTCAATTCTATAATCTCTATTTTGGAACCTCTTCTTTTGTGTTTTATCTTTGGCCCATCCAAGATCAGTATTTGAACCAATGTTCTAATAATTTTTTCTATGTGGTCTATCTCTAGCCCGTTTAGGTCCAATGTTTGAACCAAATTTTTGATCATTTATTTTTTGGTGTTTATCTCTAGCATGTTTAGGTCCAGTGCTTGAACCATAGCTCTGATCATTTCACTTCCATGGCCTGTCTTTGGCTTGTTTAGGTCCATTCCTTGAGCCACAACTATAGTACCCCTTGTCACATAACCAATCTCTTTTATGCCTAATTGAGGGTACATAGCAATACATTTTCCCTACCTTTGTTGATTCAACAACTTGCTCTTATGCCATTTATGAGCTTATAGGCCAATTATGCTCTTCAAGATCTTTCCAACAATTGTACTCTTTCTCCATTCTAAGCTCTGAGAAAGAAGTTATGGCCCTTTGAATCCCAATGGATTCTCTTTCTCTCTCTAGCATTATTATGCCACATGGCACCCTGAGCAATTTCACCTTCACCGCTGCAAGGATCTTTAGTTTTTGTGCCAATGAAATTTTTTAAGGGTGTCGAAAACAAGTTTCGAAAAGATGTCAATGGAGTTTACCTTCCTCACTGATGGGTCTTTTTACCAAGCATCAAACAACTTCTTTATTACCAACGTCAAACGAGTTATTTCACTTCACCAATGGGCAATTTTTCTTGGTTGGCCAAAGGGTTAGTTTCATTCCTCTTCCAAAGGGTCAGTTCATTAAAATTGCCACAAGGTGAATAAACACACTTAGGGGTTCTACCACATCCTCATTCATACATGCCATGTTAGCATCTGTGTAGTGACTTCTCACTATCCATACCATGACACATTATCTTCCATACATGAAACTTGCCACTGTGGACCTTCTCCATACACCTTGTCTATATTTTCCACATCATCATTTGTATGGTCATATCGTCCGGATCCAAGTTGTTTTGGTCCACCGAACAAGTTATTTAAATCTATGGAATGAGTTATGAAATTTCATCGATAGCAAGTTTTTGTTGACCCTTGATAATGAATTTAAGTTTCATCGTCGATAAAGCGTTGATGTAAAGTTTCCAATCCCTCGAAAGGATAGATATTTTGGGTACAGAAATAGATTTATTGTGGGGTGTTGATAAGAAATATTTTAGTGCCAATATAAGGTAAATTGAGGCATTAATAATGCCCATCAATGCCCATCGACACTTAGCTAAAATTCCATCTTTTCCCATGGAATTTATGAGTTTAATGCCACTGGTTTGACTTAGTCCCAATGGACATTTGATGGACTTATACAAGTTACATGCACAAGGAATTTCTCTGGGAAATTTATAATTAGGAGAGAAAACTCCTTAAGGTAGAGGCACAGGGGTTTTCAAAGGAAATTTCAACAACCCATTATCTAAACTCCTCAAGCATTTATACTTTAAGGAAATAATAGGCTACAACCACATGAACTTATTCACATTCTATTAAGAAAATATCTTTGGGTTTAAAGATACTTAATAGGATTATTGTCGCAACATTTAAATCCCCTTTACAAAAAATACCTTGACATGCATTAACGGGATTACCCCGAGCAAACAACATCAACCTTGCATGATTAAACCTTTAACATCAAGACATTGCAAACAACAACATAATCCATCATGATAACTCAATTTATAATGAGAAGTGGGACTTATATGTTTGAATACCAATTTGACTCAGGCAAAGCCATGTTCCACCCAACCATAGGTTATGTTGCACATATCCTTTCAACGATAGGCCACCCTCGAGCAGGCCTATGATACCACTACAGAAAAATAGGCTATCTTAGGGTGGTCACTATATCTCAAGGCTATCCAATTACCCACCCAAGGGTCTTAATTTTGAGTTATCTTGGACCAACCCAACTATTCTAGCACCCTCACTACCTACCCCACACAACACAAGGAGAATGTTTCCCTTCTCTGTCGCACAACACCTCGGAAACCTCTCCCTCTAGTGCTCTTATGTGTGTGCATAGAGGGTCCAACTATTGTTCAATAACTCCAGCAAGCCTTTCTTTGGGTTTGCATGGTTTCTTACTTGGTTGTCTCATTACACAACATGATGACCTCTATGAATTCCATGCCATGGTTTCTCTCTTGTCATACAAACCAACAAAACTGTGTTTTCTCTACTTGAATCATCATCTCTCTCTCTCTCTCTCTCTCTCTCTCTCTCTCTCTCTCTCTCTCTCTATGCCACATGTGTGAGTCTCAGCACAACCCTGTAAGGTACCAGATATATTATATAAAGCATAAACAAAAATATTATGACAAATACCAATGAAACAACAAAATAAAGAGAATAATAACACCAACAATGACACCTTTATTGATAGAAAGCCAAGTTCACTTGCTTCTTCGAGGGGAAATCTCCAACAGAGAAAATATCTATTATAATAATTCTCAATACAAGACCTTCCCATGCCTTCTACTCCTATTTATACTAATTATATATTCTAATGAACATTCTATATGAAGATCTTTCTAGAAGTGAAATCTTCTATTAAGTGATCCGGATTATTTTCGGCACGAAATGAGAGCGGAGATATAACAAAGAAATGCACAGAGATATCGCAGATATTCAATAATATAACAGAAATTTATTAGAGATGAAACCATAAACATAGATATACAGTAATACATGATTTATATTAATGAAAGAAATGTACAGAGATTGTAAAAATACAGAGTGAAAGACTCGCTAGAATGGTGGTAGCTTATCTCTGAGAAGAGATGTGACGACTACTCGCATTCACAAGAATATGGTTACAATGAGGTTCTGAAGGCCTTTTTAAAATAAACAGGAATGCCAAAAACCCTAGACATCCAAAAACCTAACCCTAGGAGATGAAGCGCCAAAATTCATGTGGGCCCCGATTGGGTAAGTGAGTACATCAACTTCCCGGGGTCGTAACTTTCACATACGATCTATGTTTTAGGCGTGTGATAGCTCGTTGGAAAGGTATTGTTGAGGAGATTCATTTTGGGTAATAATTCATGCCTTCATCTATCATTAAGAACCTATATCTCGAAAAACCTTCATTTGGGCCCTCAAAATGGCCCCAGAAGTTAAAAACTGCTAAAAATAGTAAATTGCCAAAATTGCCAGAAAACTATTTTGAGAAAGTCTGAAAAGGTGGGTGGCCACTGATATCCACTTGGATCAATACTCCCTCCTTAGGAATCAATGGTCTGCATTGCGTTTATTTCCCGAGGGAGAGGGAAAATCGTTTGTTGAATCTGCATCTTGGTGAGCTGCTTGTCTTGCTGGAGACATCGTGTTGCTCAGTTTGTGGAAGTTTGTCACGAACTTGTTGAGGCTGAGGCCATTCAAAAAGTAGAGATACATGAGAGGATGATGTGAAAAAGGAATATTTTCACTTTTCTGCAACCTTGTCGAATTGCTTATGTTTGATAGAATGTGCTTGGGGCGAGGCTGTGGTGGTTGCAGTGTCCTTTTGTTCTCCTTTTGAACAGATTGTGAAGAAGATAAATTTTGTAGTATGAGATACTACCTTACAACAATTTTTAGGTGGAACAATAGTTGGAACTACCTCTGGTATTCTGTAGAGATGACCCCCCAGAGAAACAATGAAACTGTGGGGTCGAGACTCATAAACAGCATGGTGCTTCCACATATATGGTTGGCCCAAGAGAACATCATAGAAATCCAGTGGGGCAACATCACATAATACCTCATCCTTGAAGGGTTGTATGTCGTATGACAATCGACATTGTTGGCTGACACGGAGATCTCGTCCTTTACGAAGCCACCCGATGTTGTATGGATGCAGGTATGGTGTTTTCGACAATCCCAACTGTTTGACGACCTCTGTTGAGATGAGGTTCTTCTCGCTTCCGCTATCAACAATAAAATGCAGCGGGGTCCCCTTCACCCACATATGTGAATGAAAAAGGCACTCCCCCTCTTCATAATCTTTTGGTTCTTCTGGTTGAATTGTTGCGGTCGCGACAATAGCAGTGGGGTCCGCGTCAATGATATGTCCTTTACCATTATTTTCATAATCAAATTCTGAATCAAGGTTCAGCTCTTTGTCTTTGATCTCAGCCACCAATGACTATTTTGAGTGACATTAATCAGTGTTGTGCCCAGGGATTTTGTGGAAATCGCACCATTTTTTGGTGTCCTTCTTTGTCTTCTCGTGACCCTTCTTTTCCTGTGTCTTGGACTAGTTTTTGGGAGACTGTTTGTTAGGGATGACTTTGTCATACTTTGGTTGTTGCAGAATTACATATCTGAAATGCCATTTTTTCTTTTGCTTAAATTTCTTCTTGATTTTAACAATATCGATAAGCAGCACTGAGTGATGAGATGTCCAGAAAATCCATTTCAGTTTGGATGTATCTGTGTAGAGCCCCACGGTATTTCAGAACCAAATGTCACTCAGAATCGTTGATACCCAGCTTGGTGTGTAAGGTATGGAAGGTATTGGTGAACTCTGGAACTGCTTGGCCCCTCTCTTGTCGTAGTGTGGTCCATCTCATGTACTGGTCCTCATAGTTTCCAACAGGGTAATATTGTTCCTTTACCGCATCCACAAAAAAATCCCAAGTGGGATCGGCCTCGTATATTCCAGACTCCTCCGTGGGAATTTTCTCCCAGTAAGTTTCCCACCAATATTTTACATGAGGGAGAGCTTTAAGGAGTGCAAAGGTGATATTTTCTTTGTC
Source organism: Picea sitchensis (assembly GCA_010110895.2). Taxonomy (NCBI): domain Eukaryota; kingdom Viridiplantae; phylum Streptophyta; class Pinopsida; order Pinales; family Pinaceae; genus Picea; species Picea sitchensis. Next base: position 9,067 of record SNQJ01S0222798.1, read on the forward strand.
AGAAAAATTGTGAACAGAGAAATAACCTTCTAGCAGAATTAACCATTTTTCTAGGGCTTATGCATCTATCTGTCCTTCAAATACAGGAATATCAAAATTAACTTGTACCTTGAAAGGCGAGGTGCCTCCAAAGTGGTCTCTTGATGAAGATGCGCCTTCTATTATCGACGGGCATTGAAGGATGTGGGCAAAATTCTCCATCATTTCGTCCCTCTATCGCGTGAGATCTTGCTCAAGCAACAGATTGATAGGATCGTCTGCTCCATCGTTTTTCTTTTCTTCCGCCATTGAGGGTTTCTTGGGTGTGAGAGAGTGATTGTCTTCAAGAGAGACAAGCTCGAGACCCAAATTTCTATACTCAGACCTCGTCGGGGACATGCACTGAAAAAACGATCAAGAGCAGCCTGCTCTGATACCACTGATCCGGATTATTTTCGACACGAAATGAGAGTGGAGATATAACAAAGAAATGCACAGAGATATCACAGATATTCAATAATATAACAAAAATGTATCAGACATGCAACCATAAACACATATATACAGTAATACACGATTTCTATTAATGAAATAAATGTACAGAGATTGTAAAAATACAGAGTGAAAGACTCGCTAGAATGGTGGCAGCTTATCTCTGAGAAGAAATGTGACGGCTACTCGCATTCGTAAGAAGATGGTTACAATGAGGCTCTGAAGGCATTTTTACAAAAAACAGGAATGCCAAAAACCCTAGACATCCAAAAACCTAACCCTAGGAGATGAAGCACCAAAAGTCATGTGGGCCCTGTTTGGGTAAGTGAGTACATCAAATTCCCAGGGTCGTAACTTTCGCATATGATCTTCGTTTTAGGCATGTGATAGCTCATTGTAAAGGTATTGTTGAGGATATTCATTTTGGGGGATCAATCATGCCTTCATCTATCATTGAGAACCTTGATCTCGAAAAACCTTCATTTGGGCCCTCAAAATGGCCCCAAAATTTTAAAACTGCTAAAAATAGTAAATTGCCAAGATTGCTAGAAAATTGTTTTGAGCCAGTCGAAAAAGGTGGGTGGCCACTGATATCCACATGGATCATTAATTCTTCTTACATTAGACTTGTTCACGTTATTTTATAGGCCTTATTTACCAATGTCATCCTTTATTACATAGAAAACATATTATTCTACCTATGTGAGGGGTTAGGTCCCTAAGATGCCCTCCCCATTGAAAAACAAGTGTGTCCTCAAGGCTTGAGATGAGGAAATTGGTGCAGAATGGTATTCGACTCTCAGGTGGCATCTTTTGGTGGTGTATCCTTCCACTGAACTAAAATTTCCTTGATGGTGCATTGACAGAGACGATGTTCGCCCTTGGAAAAAAATGCTTGTGGTTGAAACCAAATGGATCCTTCTTCATCCAACTCAGGGAGACTGGTTTGAGTCGAGCACTTAGTTACAATCACTATATTTAAGCACTGGACATGAAAAACGAGATGGAGCTTAGAGTGACTAGGATGAGATAACTGGTAGGCCACGAGTTCCACTCGCTTGATAATTGTGTAAGGACCAGAAAATTTGGGGGTGAGTTTATGACAATGTTCAACTTTGAGTGAAGTTTTCTTATAAGGTTGTAGACAAAGAAAAACCTAGTACCCTTCAACAAATTGATAATCTGAATGACCCTAATCTACTTGTTTCTTCATGTGATTTTGAGACATGACCAATTTTTCTTTAAGGATACGGAGAATGGCCATGCGGAATGTAAGAAAGATGTTGACCTCCTGAACCTTGGAGACACATGGCATGTATGAGATAACTAATAGTGGATTTTTCCCATAGACCGCTTCAAAGGGAGTCATGCAAGGGGCATTGTGGTAAGATGTATTGTACCACCATTCAGCTAGGGGAAACCACTGAGCCCACTGAGTTTGTCGGTCAAACACAAAACACCGCAAATATGTTTCCAAACACTTGTTGACAACTTAAGTTTGTCCATCAGTTTGGGGATGATAGGCGGTGTTGAGATCCCATTAAATTCCTTGGAGCCTGAAAATTATTGCTAAAATATGTTGGTTAAAGTTGGATCACGGTCTGAGACAATAGAATGAGGCATGCCATGGAGTTTGAAGATATTATCCATAAAACTTTGAGCCCATGTGGATGTGGTGAACGGGTGTTGAAGAGCACATAAATGAGCATATTTGGAAAGACAAACTACTACCACCATGATAACTAACTTATTGCTCAATTTAGGTAAGCCAACAATGAAGTCCATAGAAATATTCATCCAAATATTAGGTGGAATAAAGAGAGGTTGGAGTGTGCCTGAAGATTTGATGGTTTTTCCCTTATTGCATTGACAGGTACCACATTCATCCACAAAGGTTTGGATGTCATGTTTCATACCTTCATAGAAAAAAGATCATGTGACTCGTTCATAGGTTTTGGTAAAGCATGAATTCCCAACTGTGGGTGAAGCATGAAGATCAGAGAGCATAATGGATTTAAGGTTGAACTACTTGCTTAAATACAATCTACCTTTATAGTGAAGCTATTCATTGTGCCAAGAGTGACCCAGAGAAACTTGAGAATCATATTGCAATTGTTGGATCAAGCTAGAAATTTTGGGGTCTTGCAACCATCCTAATGAACGACTTGAAGCCAATCTGCTACAATCAAAGAGAGGGAAAAGAGGGACCCCTATTCTTCATATTTCCTTGAAAGAGAATCAACAACCACATTTTACTTTCCCTTCTTGTAAATGATCCCATAATCATATCCAAACAACTTGGTCACCCATTTTTGTTGTTCCAGGGATGAAATTCTTTGTTCCAAAAATACTTGAGGCTATGATGATTAGTTTTAATTTGGAAGTGTTGTCCCAATAGATAAGGACGCTAAAGATCCAGTATAGGCAAAATAGACGACATTTCCTTTTCATAGGTTGATTGGCCCAAGTGTCGCTCTAAAAGTTGTTTGCTAGTGAAAGCCAAAGGTCAGCCATATTGCATGAGGACTACCCCAATTACTTTCCCGAAAGCATCACATTCTAGGAAAACGTTCTTGGTGAAGTCTGGTAGTTCTAGGACAGGAGTCGTGCACATATCCTATTTCAAGGCATGGAAGAATTGATCATCTGCGAGAGTCCAACTGAAAGCACTCATTTTAAGGAGAGCAATGAGAGGAGGTGCAAGTTTGTCATAATTATGAACAAACTTTTGATAATAGCCTGTTAAGCCCAATAAACCATGCAATATTTTAAGACTTTTAGGGTGAGGCCAATCCTTCATAGCTACAATTTTCTTAGGATCCACCCATACACCATCCTTGCTGACAATATGACTCAGGTACTCAACTTCGAAAGCTCCAAAATCACATTTAGATTGTTTGAGAAAAAAATTGTGCTTAGATAGTAGATGGAGAACTTAATCCACATAAGCAAGATGGGATTTCCAAGTTTTACTATAGATGATAATATCATCAAAGAAAACTAAAACAAAATGATAGAGGAAAGGACACACAACATGATTCTTGAGACTTTGAAAGGTGGAGGGGGCATTACACATGCCAAAGGGCATGACCAAGAACTCATAGTGACCCTCATGAGTTCTAAATGCAGTCTTGGGAATGTCTTCATATTTCATATGTATCTAGTGATAACCAGAACGAAGATCAAGTTAGGTAAAGTACTGAGCACCACTCAATTCATCCAAAAGGTCATCAGTGATAGGAATGGGAAATTTGTCTTTGATAGTGAGTTTGTTGAGGGCACAAAAATCAAGACACATGAACCAAGTTCCTTCTTTATTAAGTACCATAACTACAAGATAAGAATAGGGGTTGGTAATAGGACATATAACACCTGCTTCTAGCAATTCTTGAACAATTTTCTCAATTTCATTTTTTCTAGGGAATGGGATGACAATGATCCAGATTTTATGAGCAGAACGAAATGACTACAGATTATTAGCAGGTGCTTAACACAAAATAACAAAGATACAGTAAAAATGGTTTTCTATTCAATAAGGAAATAAGATGAAACTGTAAAATGCAGCGGAAACAAGCTTGCTCGAATGGTGGTAGCTTATCTCTGAGAAGAGATTGTTAAATTATTAGCTTGATTTCTTATGCAGATTAATTCTTTTATTTTCTTCAATAGTTTGATTCCATCTTAATAGACTTCAACAATTTCAAATCGTAATCGAATAGCAATAACTATGTAGATAAGTAAACATGCACATCAACAACACATATACGCTGGGGAAACCCTGTACAGGGAGAAAAATCTCAGCAAACAATATTCCTTTATTGCATTAATAATGTAAGATCTCTTACAAATATCCACCATGAATGTTCTTCTCTCAAAGAGATTGCCAAGATGACTCTGACCTGACAAAGACTTAAAAGACCTTGCTAAAATACACCTTTGATATGTTGCCTCTTTATCATTGATGTGCTCCTCTATTACTTCACCTTCAACCTGCATATGAAAACTGTGTTACAAAACTGTGTTGCATAACTATGTTGAAGAGAGGATTCGACCTCTTCTTATATAGGCTGAAGAGGGGTAGAGGAGAGGCTTGAAATAGTAACTTGATTGCATGCATTAAACATAACTCGGCATTACACTTTAGTTCGAACTTAGAACTAGACTTGAGACTGACATGCTTTAGTTCAAACTTTAGAACTAGAATTAAGACTTTAGTTGCAACTCAACATTACACTTTAGTTCTAAAATAGAACTAGACTCAAGACTTTAGTTGCAACTCAACATTAGACTTTAGTTCTAAAATAGAACTAGACTCAAGACTTTAGTTGCAACTCAACATTACTAAAATAGAACTAGACTCAAGACTTTAGTTGCGACTCAACATTACACTTTAGTTATAACATAGAAATAGACTCAAGACTTTAGTTACAACTCTTGACAAGTCAATTCAAATGTCTCTTCATGGTGTATAATGTTTACACGTGCCAACGCACTAGATCATTACAATTACATCATTTGTAATATGAGGAATATTGTTTGTTTCTAGATCATAGGAATTTTACATTCAACCTAACTTTTGCTAGATACCTTGACTTTTGATCATGGCTCACAAGGTTTGAATAGGCTCACAGAGGTTGTATGTTCCCCCTGACTTTTTCACTAGTCTGTCTATGCTCACATAGGTTGTACGTTCCCCCTGACTTTTGCACTAGACTGTCTATGCTCACAGAGGTTGTACGTTCCCCCTGACTTTTGCATTAGAGTCACATACAATCTCGTTCATCCTAACTTTTGGTTTGACTCACAGAGGTTGTAGTTCCCCCTGGACTTTGTCAATACCTCACAAGACTGGTTGATTCTCCAAATCTCCCTCTAGCCTCAGGGTGGCCCATATGGCCTCTCATTGGAGAATGACTATAGATGCTGCCAAATTTAACACTCCCTCTCAGCGAGGGAGTCATTCTCGGGCACACCAAGCTTTCCTCTCAATTGCACAAACTATCTCGAGGTCAGAGGCTTGGTCAGGATATCAGCTACCTATTCGCTTGTGGTTATGTATTGTAACTTTACAGTTTTTCTCTGGACCAAGTCTCAGATGTAGTGGTACCTCAAGTCAATATGTTTTGACCTGTCATGAAATACCGATTTCTCTGTCAATTTTATGCAACTTTGATTATCATAGTGAACCACCGTCATCTTGAGCTTGTCACCAAACAACCCAGAAACCAATTTTCTGAGCCATACTGCTTCCTTGCTAGCATCACTTGTTGCAATGTACTCAGCCTATGTTGTACTCTGTGCAATGGATCCCTGCTTCTGGCTTGACCATGAGATCATAGCGGATCCTAAACTGAAGAAGTTAAGTATTCAAAAGTACTCTTCT
>SNQJ01S0222799.1:7544-22464 GCA_010110895.2 Picea sitchensis
TAAGGAAGGTCGTAGCAGGCTGCACCATACACAGGGTGCGATGATGCCCAATAATTACCCCCTGCTCTAAAGATGTGCTGCGACGTCTCCACAGGCTGCTCTACAAATAGGGTGCAATGATGTCAAAAGACTAATAAAAGGTCGAGTTTCACGAAATTTCTAGAAGCGGATGTTCTAGAAGGTGAGGTGGAATCCGTATGGTTGGGATCTTACTCGCTTCTCTGATTTGGTGGGATTATCCTAATCTCTTAAACCATCTCTCTCTCCCTTATATAAAGAGGGATTTATCATGGAAAAGGATAAGGTTGATTCAAGCAAGATTAATATTGAATAGGCTAAGAATTGGATAAGGAATTCTACTTCAGTTCATACTTGAGGGCTTCATTTCAGTTCATCAATTCATTGTGGATCTTCTTCATTCAAGGTTGGAGCAAGTGTGTGTGTTGGAGCAAAGGGTCATCGAGAGGGGACCTTGCAACATCAAGGGTTTGGTTGTAATCTTCACTTTCACTTTAAATATAATACAATGATATGTTTCTTTCCCATAAAACTTGTCTTGTTTTATTGTATGATTCCTTGATCACATGCATAAGTTCTTGTTGAGTATATTGAATTGATTTCACTTTGGTTGGCTTGTGTTCCCTTGCATATTCAATATCACAGGAGTACTGGAGTGGAGCTAGGATTACAATGGCAGGAGGAAGTGACATTTAAACGGTATGTTGTCTATCTCTTGTTAACTAGTAAACTCAATAGTTAGAGCTTAGGGAAAGCATCATATTCTGTTCTATTTTTTTCTAGATCTAGGTGGATCTAGGGAGATCTGTTTATGTCCGCATTTACCGATAAGTCCCATAACACCCGGTGCACTGCTACCCAATGGAATAGTCTACCTCCGTTCTCTATTAGAGAACGAGGAGATCAAGCGACAAATCTAAGAACTGCTCCACAAGGGGAAAATCCGTCCCAAATCATCTCCTTGTGGGATCCCAATCATACTAGTGAAAAAGAAAGACATGACCTGGAGACTCTACATTGACTATCGGGCCCTGAATAAAATCACAATTAGGAACCGATACTTGATTCCCCAAATCGACGACCTCCTTGATCATCTCACCGGGGCCAAATACTTCAGTAAGATTGATCTGAAGTCAAGCTACCACTAGGTCCCAATAGAACAAAAATATGTATGGAAGACTGCCTTCAAGTCAAAAGAAGGTCTTTTTGAATGGCTATTCATGCCCTTCGGTTTGAAAAATGCTCTAGCCACTTTCATGAGGATGATGGACGATATCCTGCAACCTTTTACCAATACTTTTGTGGTGGTTTATCTAGATGACATACTCATCTACAACAAGACATGGGCAGAGCACTTGCAACATATTCAATAGGTTTTTCACACCCCGCGACAACACAAGCTATACGCCAACTTGGAAAAATACTCCTTCGACATGGAAAAGGTCCATTATCTGGGATACATTTTTGATCAGCATGGTGTACATGTGGATCTATCCAAGATCCAAGTCATCCGTGACTGCCCAGTCCCAACCACACTCACGGAGTTTCGAAGATTCTTGGGCCTTGCCAATTTTTTTTTCAAGTTCGTGTTGGCATTCTCCCATATTACATGGGCCCTTAGCCAAGTAACCAGAGGTGGAGGTAAGGAAAAAATTGTGTGGGGCTGGCCCCAACAACAAGCGTTCGATGATTTGAAATAACGCTTATGCTCAACCCCCGTACTTTCATTACCGGACCTGCAACAACCCTTTGAGGTCGAGACAAATGCTTCAGACTATGCTGTGGGCATTGTTCTCACTCAGCACAACCACCTCGTGGCCTATCATAGTGAGACGCTATCATATGTTGTCCATAAGTAACCTACTTATGACAAAGAAATGTTCTCCATTATGCAATCCTGCCACCATTGGAGACATTACATTCCTGGGAAGGAGACAGTCATCCACACTGATCATAATCCACTGCAGTTCATGTAGACACAAGGAAAATTGCAGAATGACTTCCATCCGAAGTGTTCCACATACTTGCAATAGTTCCATCTCAACATCAAGTATAAAATAGGAAGTACCAACCAAGTCGTTGATTTCCTCAGTCGACCTCCAGTCGCGACACTCACCACGGTGCTAGACTCTTGCAGCCACAAGACCTTTAGATGGACCCACCTCTATGAGACAGATCCTAACTTCGCCACCACCTACCAAATGTTGGGTGCAAACTCAGTTGTCGCTAATTTCCATCTTCAGGATGGACTATTATGCCATCTAGGCCATCTCTTCATTCCATCAAGTGAGTGAGCGAAGATGATTTGGGAAGCCCACTATAGTTGGGTGGCATGACACTTTGGCATTGAAAAGAAAATGGCAGTATTGCATAAACATATCTACTGGACAGAACTTCGACAGGATGTGGGAAAGTATATCAGGTCATGCACTACTTGCGCTATTGCCAAACCGACCAGTAAGAAACACGGCTTGTACACCCCTATGCCTACTCCTGACAGACCATATGAATCCATCTCAATGGACTACATGTTAGGACTTCCATCCAATAAGAGGGGAAATGACTATGTTTTTTTGGTTGTTGATCACTTTCCCAAGATGGCGATTTTGGATGCCTATAAGAAGAGCATCACAACATAGGTCACTGCCAATCTCTTCTTTGAGCAAGTATGGGTACATTTTGGAATCCCACAAACGATTGTTTCATATCAGGACAGTCGGTTCCTCAACACATTATGGTCTAGCCTTTGGTCACTGATGGACACCAAGCTCACCAAACCCACTTCTTTCCACCCCAGACATATGGCCAAACTAAGGTCGTCAATTAGATGATCGTGCATATCCTATGCATGTACAATTCCAAGAACCCTCGCATATGGGATGAGAGTCTTACCTATGTTCAACGTTGCTACAACCAATCCCTACACAACTCAAATGACCGCAACCCCTTTCAGGTGGGGTTGGGATTCCAACCATTAGGTCCCATGGATGTTGCAGTACCCCTTGTGACCACCTCTACCGACTCATCCCCTACTCCAACTAAAGATGACAAAGCCACCTGGTTCATTGAGAGGATCCAACACATCCACCAACAGGTTCAGGATATTCTACAAAAATCTAATGCCAAGTACAAGAAGTGCCATGATCAACATCGGGTGCCACATAAGTTTCAGGTGGGAGACAAAGTTTGGTTGCACTTACAAAAAAAATGCCTTACATGCCCCCATCGAAAGCTTCTCCCACTCCGTTATGGTCCTTAAACCATCACCAAGGATATGGGTGACAATAATTTTGAGCTCAACATTCCCCCTTTCCTTGGCCTGCACCCAGTGTTCAACGTGGCTCTCCTTCGACCATATTTCCCACCATTATTGGACACCTCAGAGATCACAGAACAATTGAAACCAACAAAGATCAACCCTGATTGCATGCAATAGGACTCCAATGATCATATTGTGGACACACAAGTCAAGGAAACTCGACAACAAAGGATCCAACTTTATCGAGTTGTCAAAGCAGGGCAGCTCATGCACGAGGGCAAGTGGCTCACCAGGGGCCAAATTCAACAAAAAATTCCTCATCTAATGGGGAAAATCAATGCAATGGATACCATTGCTTCCTAAGGGGGGAGAATTGATCCAGATGGATTTCGGTGGCCTCCCACCTATTCAAACTGGTTCATTTTGGTAGTTTTCTAGTTTGGCAGGTTTTTCCTAGTTTTTGGCTCCTTGACTTCTGGGTTCATTTTGAGGCCCTAAACAACGTTTTCAGGGTTCACCACAATCAAATTGTAGAAATATTTAGAGTCTAATGACAACATGTGTAGTCCTCAAATATACCTTTCCAACGGGATATCGTGTGCCTAAAATGAAGATCGTATGCAAAATTTACGACCCCGAGAAGTTGATGTACTAGCTTACCCCAACGGGGCCCACATGACTTTTGGTGCTTCATCTCCTAGGGTTAGGTTTTTGGATGTCCAGGGTTTTGGAATTCATGCTTATTGTAAAAAGGCCTTCAGAGCCTCATTGTAATCAACTTCTTGTGAATGAGCGCAACCGTCACATCTCTTCTCAGAGATAAGCCACCACCATTCCAACAAGCTTATTTTTCCACTACATTTTATAGTTTCAAATTATTTCCTTATTGAATAGAAACCAGTTTTACTGTATCTCTTTTGTTCTTTGTTAAGCATATTTTAATAATAATCTGTATTTATTTTGTTCTTCTCATAAAATCTGGATCAGACATGGATTAGAAAAAGTAGGGTTTCCTCAGAGATTCCCACTCACCACTACAGTGCCAAAACTCCTGTGCTCCTTAGTATTTGCTACCTCATATTTTACCGATGCAAACTTAGCCAAAAGATCACTAGTTCACTAGAATATGTTCAATAGAATAAGTGAGTGAATGTAGTTGTGAATGACTCCTTGAGGTGTATTTATACTTTTTTCAGGTAACCTATTTCCTTAAACTTAGGGTCTTCTTAACTTTCTTGTTACAAGCACTTTACCATTTCATTAAAGACTTGTAACCAACTAGGGGCTTCTAACTTCACAAGGACATAAATCCTTAACCATAAGGAACTACGTGGCATACCACCTATCACTAGAACCGACATGATGAGGAATATCCATCCATGAGTGAGTGACCTTCATTTACTTTGTCCTTCATGACCTAATTCCATGATCATATATGGGATCCATAACCATACTTATGGGTTTCTTGTAGACTTCTTCAAAGCATCTTCCCATGAGGGCCATGCTTAGAGCTACGCCATAAGGGAACCAATTTGGAGACTTCTCCAAATACACCCATCACATCAATTGACATCAATCCATTGCTTGTTGACATCAATGACAACAAATTGTCCAACATCAGGAATATTTTCATCATATTGATCTTGTTCAAAAACAAAGAGAAAAATGGCACGATAAATTTATTAAGAAGAAGTTGTTTAAGGTAGGATACTGGAAATTTTGTTTGATTCTAGATTTAAATATTTTATAGGGAAATTCAACACAAGGTGTCTCATCCTTATTATATTGAAGAAATATTTGACAACGGATTTGTAAAGGTTCGGACCATATATAATGAAGGTATTTCCTTCTTGGTAAACAATCATAGACTCAATATGTATCAAAAACCTAATGCCAAGGATGAATTTGTCAAGGACATAATAGACCAGACTGAACTTCAGATGGTAGGTGTTAAAGGAGTCTACATAAGAAAGATCTGTAGAAGAGGAAGAACCTATAGAAGAGGAGGAGCCCATAGAATAAAAAGGACCTACGTAAGAAGAATTATCCCTGGGAGTAGAAACATTTGTATAAGAACAACCACCAAAGGAAGGAAGAAAAAAGGTTGGCATGAAGAAAAACCATGAGGACAGTATGAGAATCAAGGAGGTAGAAATGTTCTGCTCAAAAAATTTCAAAAGATGTCGTGTTGGAATCGACTCCACAAATGTTAACTAGAAGTCGCACTGCATAGTTAGGAGGGATCCAAAAATTTCAAAATGTAGTGGAAAAAGGAGAAAGTGACCCCTTGACAAGGAAGCATCTCAGGACTTCCATGGAGAAAAAATCTAAGGGTGTACAACATGGACAGGAGACCTCTGGTAAAGGAAACCTCATTGAAGAAGATGAGTTGAGTCGATTTCCTATGGGTGGTAGCCCAAGTAAGCAATTGGTGGATAATTAATTTTTTTTGATCGTATAGTTGAGGATAGTACGTAGATTTACAGACTGAAGCATGAAATTAGAGAATTGACAATTGTGGAAGGCTACATTAAAAGAGAAAATGCATTGTTGAAGGATTCACGTGCAAGATTACAAGATGATATTTCTTGGCTAAAGAAGGAGAATAGAAAGATAAACAAAAATGCACATAGGTGGTATAGGAAGGCCCACAAGATTCACCTGCAGAATCAAAGATTCACATATAGAATTGAAAGGATGCATAATGCAGTCATAGAACCAAATGAAGCAATGACTTAGTATAGAGCTACAAGGACCACAATTTTGGGAGGATGAAGACAATTTTTCATAAAGACTTGTAATCTCTCGAGTTTGTGGGAGATGTAGGGTCCTGGTTTCATCATGCCTAGAATGGTTTACAAAATAAATTTTTCTCCATATTTCCTCATATTTCCTATCCTTTTCCACCATATAATATAATCTATCTCCATATTTTGCTTGTGCAGACACTCTTGGATCAAAGGTATCATTTTGTCTTAAGTATTGCATTTTCCTTTTATTAATAGATGAATAATTGTCGCATTATCCAAAGTTAATGAATTACTCAATTACTTTTGTAGTTGTCAATTTACTCCTACATGATCGCATAATGGTTTCTATGGTTGTTGTGATGGTTAACAAGAATACCGACACCTATAGTGATTTGGAATGAAGATCTCATGGGAAATGCACTCATATAGACACCTACTATCCATCTCATCCCAAGACTATATTGAGGGGGTCGTTATATGTGGTCCAACTTCAATAGTTCCTATAATGATTTGTGTAGTCACAATGTAACGATTTCATGCCTTCGGTCATGAAATTGTAACAAATTAGCAACTTAGGAATGTTGAGGTTATTGCTCATGTCTATAGTCGATACTCTTATTTTTAGATTATATGGCATGGATATGAATGTCAACTGTTATGAATTGTAATTATAAAAAGGAATTCAACCACAGAGTTGGGGGAGAGAATTATATTACATAACTATGTGATTTGTAATTTAAGACTATGTTAATGCAATATATGGTTTCAAGTATTTTTGTTGTTTGACCTGAGTTTCTAAATTCGTAGATTGGGAATACCTTTAAGGGAAGGAAGGGCCCATTTCATCTCTGTAGTATTTCCCCTATTGTTATTTTGCAGTGATATTTGATTTGGTTTCTCAACACTGTATCACAGAATAATTCTATAGTAGATTTTGTAGTAAGTCAAAATTTACTTGTTGCTTGATTATTGCAATGAATTGTTTTATTTACTAATACACAACAACAACATATCATGCTTTAACATTGGAGATAGCTTGATGATTCTATGGGTAGAAGACTTGCATATTTATTTTATGCAATCGATGGTCATCTAAGTTAACATTGAATGACTTCTCACGATCAAGGACAACCTGATTGCATGTATCAGTCTTTGTTTTGTTGTGTGATTGATTAGATTAATATTGAATGCTTGACATTGTTCTACATATACTTTTCTTAGCACTTCACAAGTTTACCAATCCCATTTGACAATCAGTGAATTGAATTATTGACATATAATTTGACCAACACTCATGATCCAGAGACATTTGCAGAAGCTTTAGTTCATCCAGATTGGGATACAACAATGAATGAAGAGTATCATTCTTTAATGGTAAATGATACTTGAGATATTGTACCTCTTTCGAAAGGAAGGAAATTTGTCAGATGTAAATGAGTCTATAGAACTAAGTATGCATAATATGGAAGTGTTGAAAGACATAAGGCCCAATTAGTTTCCAAAGGATTTTCTCAAGTTGAAGGAACTGACTACAATGAAACATTTTCCCCCATATACAAAATGAATTCCATCCTCCTTGTCCTTGCCTTTTCTTCCTCACATAAATGGGGGGGTCCATTAGGTGGATGTTAAATTCACCTTCTTCCATGGGGATTTGCAAGAAGAAATATATATGGAACGATCTCTTGGCTATGTCTAGAATGAATCCATCCTTGTTTTTAACCTTAATAAATCTCATTATGGTCTTAATCAATCTCCTTGATATTGGTATGCCAAAATGGACAACTTTCTTCTTGACACCGAATTTTCTCGATGCCATTCTAACCCTAATGTCTATACCAAGAAATTAGGAAGTCATCTCACAATAATTTTTCTTTATGTTGATGACCTTATCCTCACTGGTAGTGACCCTAAACTTTTAAACCATGTGAAAACAAACGTTAATTATTTTTTGAAATGATCAACTTAGGCTATTTGCACTATTTCCTTGGCATCCAAGTTTTGCAAACCAAGGAAGGATTTTTTCTTTCTTAGTCTAAGTATTTTGTTGACCTTCTTTGTTTCTTTCAAAAGGAATATTCTAATCCATCCCATTCTCCCTTCCAATATGGAATCAACCTTTCTACCACCTGTACTTCTCCCGAAGTTGATGCCACTTTGTACTGTTAGTTAGTTGGTATCATTTTATATTTGACTCTTAGCCATATTGATATTTCCTTTTTTTTTGGTCTTGTTGCTTGATATATGAAAACACCTCATGCAATCCATTAGAAAGAAGCTAAAATGATACTTCAATATGTTTGGGTTATAGTTTAGTTCAACATACATTATAGCTCAGGGGGACTCCTTTATTGGTTGGTTTCACTGATTCAGATTTTGCTGTCGACCTTGATGATCAAAATTATACCACAAGTTATGTTTTCAGCCTTGGTTCAAGACATGTCACTTGGGCCTGCAAGAAACATTAGTATATTTCTCTTTCTTCAGTAGAAGTAGACTACTGAGAAATGATTAATGTAATTCAAGAAGTATTGTGGCTTCAATGGATCCTTTTAGAGTTTGGCTTCCAACAACATCAATCGACCACCCTTTGGTGTGATAATAAGTGTGCCATCAAGATCTCCAAAGATCCAGTTCAACATCAGTGAAACAAACACATCCATATACACATGGACTTCACCAAAAAACTCATTCATGATCGAGTTATTGAAGTGCTGTTTTTCCCTACAAAAGATCAAGCTGTAGAAAATTTCACAAAGTCTCTTACACAAGTAAATTTTTCCAAACTTCAATCTATGTTATGAGTTCAAGAAGTTGTCATTAATTGGGGATAATGTTAGGATCCGTTCTTAACCCCTTTTCATGGTTAATTAGTTAGTAGGATATGTTTTCTGTGTAATAAAGGTCAGGATTAGTTAATAAGACCTATTAAATAAAGGAGAATAATTCAATGTAAGAAGACCTAATATAAGCTTCTGCTTCTAGAAATATATTCCTCTAGAAGTTTCCTTAGAAGGTAGAGTTAGTATAAATAAGAGTAGGAGGTATTGGATATTATTGTAATATAGCTCTGCTCTGCTAGAGGTTTCCCCCTTGAACATGCAAGTGGACATTGCTATCTTTAATAAAGGTGCTCTTTCTGGTGTTATTATGGTATTGTTCTAGCTATAATATCGTTGTTCCATTACTTGTTGCTAAGTATTTATGTTCTACATAATATAATTTATTTGGTATATTACAAGTGGTATCAGAGCTCCTTCTTGGGAAGAACTCGTGGGGTAATTTTTTTCCAGGGTAGAGACATATTCTAATGTGTTTAAGATACAAAGATCTGTTGTTCCACACATAAACCCATGGTCGAGGAATCATATAGGTAGGAACTAAAATTTGTACTTAATCTCACATTTTTGGCCACCCATGTAACCCTTGCTAGTACCCCTTTGATTAGTAGTGCATCAGACAACACCTGCATACAAATCGACCTAGATATCCGGAAGCCCTCCATAGATAAACCGATCAAACACTTGACTTCTATAGTGTCACTGAGAACAACACTCGATAATATACTCTCTAGTACCTGGTTAATCGATTAGTACAACTAAGGGTACAATCTAACTTCCTTAGTTGGTGCCCTGAGATATTGGGTTGAGTACTATTGTTTGACCCTGTACGTATATAAGAGAGCTATAGCACAGGGAAAAACCTTTCCTGTAAATACCCTACAACCCCAACCATTGGAATGGAAACAATTGATCTATTACAGTGAAAATTGGCCCTTACTAAATTTTTCACTATAGAAACACTCCATGCCGACATTTTCTATTATTGAGAATTTGGGGATTCCTCCAGTGCATAAGTATTCAGGTCAAAGTATAACTCCGTAGGAGTAAAAAAATAATGATGGGGCCTGAATGCACCCGTATTTGTGACTTAGTCCATTGGGTTCCTCTCTTCATTATGATTGCAGTGGAACCCTTCAATTTTAAGACTTTTTTTTCTCGCGGACCCAACCCTTTCCGAGACACCCTTAATTGTGACCTATCCCATTGCAATCCTCTATTTTTCCTGATTAAATTGGTACCTATCATTTGTTTGGCCCATATTTTACGTCTCGACCCCTCATCTGCTACCTAAGACACCCAAATGTTGACCACCTTCTCTCAGAGCCAAGAATACTGAGAGTCTAAGGTGTTCATCCTAGAACAACAAGTGTTCTCCATCAACACACAAGTCCAAGATTCCATAAACACAACAATGCCAGAAGTCGTCCACGTAGCCATGCAACGAATATTCAAGGGAAATAATGTTGAGACCAATTAAGAGGACCCTCAATCCTCCCATTATGAGCCTAATCATTCATCTCGTTCCCCTTGTGGTTCTCCACACTCTTGGAATAAGGTTCCCAAAGTTGACATGCATAAATTTGATGGATCCAACCCAATAGGGTGGGTTTCTCAAATGGAACGATACTTTTCCCTTCATGATATTCAGGATGATGAGACAAAATTCCATGTCATGTTTTTGTACTTGGATCAAGAACATTGGTAATGGTGGCAGTGGCATGATAAATGTTATCGAGGACTACCCACTTGGAACATGTTCACTAAAGAATTTTGTGCCCGTTTTGATAGGGAAACACATTTTTTTGGGAAGGCTCACTAAGCTACACCGAATGCGATTAGTCTCAAACTTCATCATGCCATTTGAATAGTTGGCTATCTGAACCGAGGGCTTATCTAATGAATTTTACCTTGAATGTTTTATCAGTGGCTTAAAGGAATCCATCAGGGATCATGTGAGAATGCATCATCTTACTACCTGGTTGCAGGCATGCCAATTAGCATTGGAATCATAGACCATCCTTCATGCTCCACCCATGAAGGATACATTCCCCAACTGTCATTGCCCCAGGAATAACCCAACTTCGACACAAACCTGAAAGGTCCAAAAGGTCTCTATAACAAAAATGGCAGAGTATCACAAGCAAAGACTTTGCTATTACTGTGATGAAAAGTACTCATCGAGACATAAATATAGGGAATAAAAGTTCTTCCAAATTGATGCATCAAATTCATCTTCCTATGCAAACATACCATCATATGAGACTCCCGACCCAGAAGATGCTCAACCAAGTGTTCATGATGAATATTCTATTGCAGTCCCTATGGAACCAGAGGAACCTGTCATATCACTTCATGCCATTTTAGGTATTTCGGCCCCACGGATATGGAAGATCAAGGTATACATAAATTATAAGTTGGTTGTGGTGTTGATTAATAGTGGTAGCACCCATAATTTTATTCATCGCAAGCTTCCTGAGGAGGTCCATTGTTTTGTCTACCTTGTTTCTAATTTTCAAATCCTCATTTCTAATGGGGGTACGATGAAGTGTGGGGGACACTGTGATAATTTCAAACTCCAATGGGGGATTATCATCTGAAAACCCACATGCTCTCTATTTCCATGGGGGGATGTGATATTGTATTGTACATGGAATGGATTATCACTCTAGGACCAATCACAATGGATTATCAATAATTATATATGAGATTCACCCAAGAGGCTCACACCTATACCCTCTGAGGTATCCAAGCAGGATCCCTTGAAATCATCATCTCTTATAGGATAGAAAAAATGTTGAAGAAAGGCCACCATGGTGAGATTTCTCAATTTCATGCCATCCAGGTCACCGATCGTGTCTCTCTGGTAGTTCCTCCTAGCTTGCAACTAATATTGGACAAATACCCCAAGGTATTTTAGGTTCCCACCAAATTACCTCCCTCTAGGGGTGAGCATGATCATAGAATCCCTCTCCTTTCTGGTAGTCAACCCCCCAATGTACATCCCTACAGTTATCCATTTTCTCAAAAAAATGAGATAGAAAATATGGTACATGAATTACTGGAGGCGAGGGTAATTATCCCTATTACCATCCCATATTCTTCCCCCATGGTGATGGTCTTAAAGAAATAAGGTACTTGGTGCATGTGCCCCAATTTTTATGCCTTGAATAAACTAACCATCGAATATAAGTTTCCCATTCATGAATAAACTCTTTTCCTAGTAGGTCTTGACTTTAACAAAACCTTTGTGGTGAAATTAGATTCTTTTGGAACAAGTATATGTGCAGTGCTCACACAATATGGTTGACCTCTGGCCTTTACTAGCCAAGTGTTGAGTGGACACAATTTGGGCAGATACACATATGAAAAAAAATGATTTCCATTCTCCATGCCATGCACATATCGCGACCATATCTTTTGGGACATCGTTTTCATATCAAAACATATCAACACAGTCTGAAGTATTTTTTGGAGCAGTGATTATCCTCCTCAGAACAAAACAAGTGGCTGACCAAAATGTTGGGGTATGATTATGAAATCATATATAAAAAGGGAAAAGACAATATAGTAGCCAATGCATTGTCAAGACAACATGAGGAGGACAAATCCCTCTTTTCCTTATCCTAACCAATCCCTGATTGGATTGAATAAGTTCAACAAGAGTGGATAACACATCTGTCTATATCCAGGTTAATTCAACACCTTTAGGAGGACCCTAATCCTCCTATTGGCTACACTTTGCACAAAAATATTCTTCGATATAAGGATCTCCTGGTTCTATCACCCTCTTCAGCACTCAAGCTGAGGTTCTTAAATGAGTTTCACTCATCGACTATTGAGGGTCACTTGGGCTTCCAAAATACCTATTCTCGCTCCCATCGTTCTTTTTTCTGGGTAGGCATGGAGAAGGATATACTTCACTTCATCATGGAATGTGAGGTGTTCCAATGAAATAAAGGTGAAACCATAAATTCTCCAAGAGCTCTACAACCCATACCCATTCCAACTTGGATGTGGATGGAAATCGCCATGGAATTTATAGTGGGCCTCCCGAAAGTTGGGAGAAAGTTTGTCATCATGGTGGTGGTTGATCGCGTCTCCAAGTATGCTCATTTTTGTGCATTACCCCACCCTTTCACATCGTCACTAGTAACACAAGTTTTCCTTGATCATATTTTCAAGTAACATGACATGTCCACCTCTATTGTCTCTGATCATGATCCAACTTTCACCAACACATTTTGGCAATAGCTCTCTAAATTTTAGTGCACCCAAATGGACATGAGAACTTCCTATTACCCCCAGTCCGACGACCAAACAAAAGTGGTAAACAAATGTTTGGAAACCTACTTAAGATGATTTTCTTTGGACAAACAACATTAGTGGGTGTATTGTCTCCCCTTGGCTGAATGGTGGTACAATACTTTGTATCATACAACTAATAAAATGAACCCATATGAAGCAGTGTATGGTCAATGACCACCTATCGTCACTACCTATGTTATAGGCACAAAAAAGGTGCAATATATTGATACCATGTTCTAAGGTTGAAAAACCACCCTAGCGGCTCTGAAGGATAACCTCTACATGGCCCAAAATCACATGAAGCAACAGGTGGACCATCATTTTTCATAAAGGATTTTTCAGGAAGGTGATCAGGTGTTTCTCATGCTCCAACCTTACAAAAAAACATCTCTCAAATCCCAGGGACATCACAAGTTGAAACCCAAGTTTTATGGGCCCTACCAGATCATCAAGCGTATTGGTTTAGTAGCCTACAAATTGGCCCTTCCATCTACTTCCAAAATCCATCCGGTGTTCCATGTTTCCTGTTTGAAGAAAGTGGTGGGATAGAATTGAAGGGTCCAAACATCCAACTAGAAAAAATCCTCAATACATGTGAATGTTAGTTGCATGGTATAACTATCAAGGAAGTGTTGATCAAGTGGAAGGACCCATCACTAGAGGATGAGATTTGGGAACCATCGACCATAATCCAACAATTTTTGCATCTTTAGCCTTGAGGACAAGGATGATTTTGAAGGGGGAGGGCATGTTAGGATCTTATCCTAACCCCTCTTCATGGGTCATTAGTTAGTAGGATATGTTTTATATGTAATAAAGGCTGACATTAGTTAATAAGGCCTATTAAATAAAGGAGAACAAGTCAATCTAAGAAGACCTAATAGAAGCTTCCTCTTCTAGAAAGATATTCCTCTAGAAGTTTCCTTAGAAGGTAGAGTTAGTATAAATAAGAGTAGGAGGTATTGAATATTTTTGTCTTGGATATTATTGTAATATAGCTCTTCTTCGTTGGAGGTTTCCCCCTCAAATAGGCAAGTGAACATTGTTATATTTAATAAAGGTGTTCTTTCTAGTGTTATTTTGGTATTGTTCTACCTATAATCTCATTGTTCCATTACTAATTGCTAAGTATTTCTATTCTGCATAATATAATTTATCTGGTATATTGCAGATAGGCTCTAATGCCTCCTTCTTTCTCCTATTGTGTCTCCTTTGTAAATCCTTCAATCCTATCCCAAGTTGTTCTTACGAGGGGATGTTAGGGATATTTAGACACTTAGTAGTTAGTTCATATCAAGTTGGTCTAATGTGTCATTAGGTTAAAGTGCGTTTCTTAGTGTGTTTCTTTAGTATGCATTAGTATGCATTTTTAATCTTACAATAACAATATGTTCCTAACATAGAGTGATCTGATGACTCATATTCACCTTGATCTTAATAGATACATTGATCTGCGACTTAACACTAGATTGGTCCATGAAATCTATTTAAATATCATGGAGGGTTATTTGTTGATGATCAATTGTGACAAAATGTCTTGTATTTTTTTTCCTTTTCATTAATAAATTACTCCAAGTTGTCGCGTTGGTTGGGGCCTTGGATGTTTCCCCACAAGGGTTTTACCAGATAAAAACATTGGTATTTTGATCTTTGATCTGGTTGTGTGAGTGGTTACTGAAGGTGTTGATCCTTTGTTGGAATACCTATGTTTTTGAACATATATGACATATTTGAATGTCTAAATC
>SNQJ01S0222801.1:4861-14920 GCA_010110895.2 Picea sitchensis
TCATAGTCCAGCTCTTGGATATGGCACCATTCCCCCAGGGAGAGCTTAATGTCTTCCGGAAGTCCTTTCTCAAGGTTAACCTCAACACAAATACAAGCGCAGGTAAACTGATCCCCTTTCGGCTCCGCCCTGTCCAGGAAATGCCCAAGCTTATTTCCAATGTCCTCGAGAGATCTTATCCCCCAGAGATGCAAGGGAAGATGGGGCAGCCTAACCCAAACAGGGGCTACTGTGATCTCGGCTCCAGGGTTGAAGTCAGGCGTCCAGGGGGCTAAGAACAGCCCTCTCGACCCCATGAAATAGGGTCCAGAGCTGAAAACTAGATCACGGTCCTCTTTCCTCGAGAAACTGAAGACAAAAAAAACCCTGCCTACTGTGCACAGAGAAATGTTTCCCTGTATCAGCATCTTCGAATGATCATCCATCCATGCCTCCACCATTTTGGGGTTAGGCCATAACCCCATAAACTTTCCGATGAGGGCCTTTTCTGCTAGAAAGAGGGAAAGATTGCAAGGGTCCTCTGGAGATAGCTCCAGAGAAGGGATCTCCTCCATCTTCTTAACAAACTTAGACAGGAGAGAAGGCTTGGATTTAGGTCCTGCCGGGCGGACGAACGTTTTGAATGCTTCCAAAGGATCTTCTTCCAACTCGGCAATCGGATCTGGGGCCATCGTAGCAGCCCGTCGACCACCAGCAAAGTCGCAAAGGCAAGCAAGACCACTTCTCCAAAACGCATGCACCACTAAACGCAGGTGAAATGTAGGATGGACGCTCGGAAAGACGTCAATCTACGGCCCTGTATGCAAAGAGAGCAAGGGGAACCCTGATCGGCTGCTTCAGATGAAGGTCTGCGCCCCTGCAAACGAAAACCAGAGCGAAGGCGAATAGGGTTTAGGCCCTAGCCGCAATGGCATTCTGTCTCGCTTCAGCCTGTTCATTCTGTTCGTTCAATTGTCTTTCAAGCTTCCTACTAACTTTACTAACACTAACTTGAACTAATTGACTAATAAGCTTTATAGTGTTACAAAAGTTTTCTACATCCATACTAACCTACTCTAATTTGTTGCATACATTGTTTTAATAGTGATCAAACATACCTAGAAATTGCATCTAATAATTGGATAATGTTATGTTGAGTAAATGCTAAGTTTTCATGGTGAATTGTTGCAATTTTGAAACGTATTTCTTGTGTTATAATTTATTTGTTGTTGTTGTACTATTGTAATATGATGCAATTTCATAACATATGTTATCACATTAATTTGTAAAGGGGTGTTTTTCCTAAAAAGTTGGTCCCTTGGTGAAAGAAATGAAGAAAAGGGGGTAAAAACCCACTGTGACATCCCCCAAAAATAAAATATTTTTTTTTATGTGCTGGAAATTTATTTCCGTTTTTGGCAAATCCGAATTTGGAAAAAAAATTCCATTTATGGAAATTTCGAATTTCGAATTTAATAATTGTATTATTGTGACTGTTGGGCAGAGATTTGTTTGGACTCAACTAACTATTTGACTATGACACTTGTATCACAACAGAATATTTATATCAATTGCAAGAGGACAAATGGAACAGCCATGTTAAAATCAGTTGATCATGACTCCATAAGTGGGGAACATGTTGGAACTGCCTCTAGGTTGATTATGAGAAGTGGAAAATCAGAGATTTGGCCACTGGCAGCCCCTAAAAATCAGGGATTAAGAGAGCTGCGAAAATCCCCAAAGGAGGGAAAAAGACTCGGGCAAAAATTGATAAATAGCATATGTGAGGAGGCAGGACACTACCAAGTATGCTGGGAAAGGATTTTTGAGCTCTCTTGCTGTTATGAACACTCTGGATTGAGTGTGAGGCAAGAGGAGCCTATTGAAACAGATTTTCCTTGTTGTTATGAGCATTGTTGAGTAAGTGTGAGGCAAGAGGATAGCTATTGGAATTGAAGGACATTGTTGGGAAGGAGTTTCCAAGTTCTCCCTCATGGATTCATGGTCAGGCTAGGGGGTGAATCGGGCAAGTGACTTTGGCTACCATGTTCTACGGTTGGGAGGAACGTGGTTGTTCCCTTTGTATTTCCGCAGATTGGATTCAGATATGTTGATCTACCCTTCTCTATTTTTAATGGCTACGTGTGATTGATGTCATGTATCTGTTGGGTGATTATATATAATTGTGTTAAATTAAACTAATTGAATGATAATATCTTTTCGTGTGAGGAATATGTGTGAAGGAAATCTGTATCTATATATAGTTATAATACGTTTGTTGGAATGTTCACATCTGACTGCTGAAGTATATATATATATATATATATATATATTGCGGAAGGTGAAATTGCCTTCGTGAATGTAATATGTTTGTTTGTCGTCATGAAATTCGTAATAGACATCCAAACTCTGATGGAATGATATTCTTATTCTTGCTTTTACATAGATGCACATATCTAGTATTTTTTATGTTTAATGCAATGTTTAAAGAGGCTCTGAGTGAACATAATAGGAGTTACCTTTTACAGAACATGTTACCCTATTGTACCCCTTTTATAAATTATATGCATATAAAACTCAGAAGTTAGATTTTTTTTGGAATTTTGATAAGTAAACGAATATTGAATCCTTCTACACCTATTGTTTCGCAGAACGAAAGTAAGAATACCAGTACAAGGTAAAAATCTTAGAATTATGACAATAATGTGAATTTCGGCATTCGGGACTTGCTGGTTACATTTATATGAAGCTCTCTTGCTTTTCCAAACCCTAAAACCCTGAATCTCGAAATCTCGAAGTGTTGGTCCCACACCCTTTCACCTTTCGGAATTTGGGAGTTGTTGTGTGTTGTTGTTTGGCTTTTGAAACCCCGAAACCCCGAATCCCAAAATCCCAATATGTTAGTTCCTTTCTTTTCTTTCACATTTTGGAAGTTTGTTCATGTTGATGTTTGGATACCGGAACTCGCGAAGTTTCGAATCCTGAAATCCTGAAATATGGGTCTCACCTTTCTTTTCTTTCGCATTTCGGAAGTTTGTTCATATTGATGTTTGGATACCGGAACTCCCGAAGTTACGAACCCTGAAATCCTGAAATGCAGGACCCACTTTTCCTTTTTTAGATTTTCGAAAGTTTGTTTATGTTAATATTTGGACACTGGAACTCGCGAAGTTCTGAACCCCAAAATCTCGAAATGCAGGTCTCACCTTTCCTTTTTTTGCATTTCGGAAGTTTCCATATGTTGTTGTTTGGGTACTTGAACTCACGAAGTCCCGAACCCCGAAACCCCGAAATGCGGGTCTCACCTTTCCTTTTTTGCATTTCGGAAGTTTGCATATGTTGTTGTTTGGGTACTTGAACTCACGAAGTCTCGAACCCCAAAACCCCAAAATGCAGGTCTCACCTTTCCTTTTCACATTTCAGAAGTTTGAATGTGTTGTTGTTTGGGTACTTGAACTCACAAAGTCCCGAACCCCGAAACCCCGAAATGCAGGCCCCACTTTTCCTTTTCGCATTTCGGAAGTTTGTATATGTTGAAGTTTGGGGCACTTGAACTCACGAAGTTCTGAACTCTGAAACCCCGAAGAACTAGTCCAACCTTCCCTTTGTTTCCCATTTTGGAGGTTTGTATCTTTTGATGTTTGGCTTCTGTACTCGCGAAATCCCGAACTCTGGAATCCTGAAATGCTGGTCACTTTTCACGATTTCGAGAATTGTTGTGCGTTGATGATGGTTGGTGTACTCGCGAAATCCCAAACTCCGAAATCTTGAAATGCTTGTCACTTTTCGCGATTTCGGGAATTGTTGTGTGTTGATGTTAATTGTTGTATTCATGAAATCCCAAAATGTTGGTCACTTTTCGCAATTTCGGGAATTGTTGTGCGTTGATGTTGGTTGTTGTATTCATGAAATCCCGACATGCTGGTCACTTTTCGCGATTTTCGGGAGTTGTTGTGTGTTGATTGGAGAGTCTTCATTCCAGATAGAGGTATGGAAGTAACATACCGTATTACAAGTCATTTGTATTGCAAACATATGGTAATATTTTTATGTAGGGAATTGGCCATAAAATCCCAAAGTTACTTGTATTGTTAAGACTATGGTAGTGTTTATAGGCACAAACAGATAGAAAAGTAATTATAAATTACGGGATCTTAGATAAACATTGAAGTGAAGAGTAAACACTTTTATATCGTCGATTAGGAAACTTTAAGTTGAATGGTGAGGACAGCCGATGACAGTAAGGATTCTAACAAACTTTCAGACTCAAGCCTTATAACAAAACGCTTACTTGCTTGAAATCTCAGAACTTTTCATGGATAAATGTACAAACAAATTTATTTATTTTGTGACAGTTTTTGAGGTACATTACATATGGTATCAGAGAAAAAGTTACAACACTGGGCCTAAATAGGGCCACCTTAATTACTTAGTATATATTCTGATTTATCAAAAAACTAATAAATCTTGTGGATTACAAATAGAAATCTTTTTTGTTTTGTGTTGAATAATGGAAGCTCAAGAAGGTGCAGAAATCAGGGTGGAAGAGAATCCACAACAAGGACCTCTTGGAGATCCAAGACAGAATAGTGATGGAAGCTCACCCATGGAGGTGTTGGAAACAATGAGGAACCTTATTGTTGAACTACAGGTTTTCAAGGCCGACAATGAAAAATTGAAGAAGGCACAGCAGGAACAGCAAGAGATAAAGGAAGTCATGTTGTGTAGTATAGTAACCAAGAAAATCACAAAAGATGATAACCATGAGGAAGAGGTCAGCAAAAGGGCCTCCAAGAATTCTGGTGCGAAGACAGAAAAAAGAGACAGTTCGTCTGAAGGGACACCTTCAGCTGAAGACAAAACCATACTAGACAAAAAAAGAAAACAAACCGACCACCTTGAAGGAGAATTTAAAAAGATTAAACCAGCTACTTTTGATGGAGAATCCAAGACAGGAGAAGAAGTCGAGGCATGGTTGTTGGAAATCAAAAAATACTTCCAAATCTACAACTATTCCAGTCACACGAAAGTCAGAATGACCATCTACAATCTGAAGGGGAAGGCTAGTATTTGGTGGCAGGACTTGAAATTGGCGAAGGGCCTAAAAGAGAAATAGTTGGAATGGTCCAACTTTAAGAAGTATTTTAAGAAACAATACCTTTTTGAAAACTATTATGAAAGGAAGACGAAAGAATTTTATGAGTTACGACTCGGACAAATAACGATGGAGGACCTTATAAATAAATTTATGGAACTACTAAGGTATGTACCATACATCCGGGAGGATAAGGTAAAAATCCAGTGATTCTTAAGTTGTTTACCACAGTGCTACAGGGACAGAATTGAGTTTGACAACGCCAAATCCTTGAGTGAGGCATTCAGGAAGGCACAAATGTGCTATGACCAGTATAAACAGTGGGTAGAGTTTCCCAAGACCTGGAAGGATAAGAAGAAAGATGGAATGCACCAGCGAAATAAGGGATACCAGCCAACTCCTTATCGAAATGCAGCAAAAAGTTTCCCAAGGAAGGATTTTCACTCCAATCATCCGAACACGCAAGGTAGCGGTAAACCTGGGAACGAAGAAGTTTGGGGACAACTCCCGCGAACCATTAAAGTGTTGGGAGTGTGGAGAGCCTCATCTAAGGAGGAACTGTCCACATTTAATTACAACAAACAGAACTGTTGTTCATAATTTATAGGAAGCCTTGACAATGGGAGACATGGGAAGAAGTTTGGATCAGATAAATGCAGCCATAGATGGTCAACAAGATGACCACCAATCCTCGATGGTAGAGATCGAAGGTAAAGTCCATGACACTTGAATTTATATTTTAATTGACCCTGGAGCTATGTTAAGTTATATTACTCAAGATGTAGCAGAGTCGAATAAACTTAAGAAACAAAAGAATGCAAAATCTTGGCTTGTACAACTAGCAACATGTACAAAAATAAAAGTAGTCAACTTTATTTCTGACCCTGAGTTCAGTTTAGATGGTCAAAAGATAAGGACCAATCTGAACATCCTACCACTAGGATCTTATGATATGATTATCAGGATGGATTGGTTGAAACAACACAAAGCAGTACTAGACTGTTATACAAAGATACTCAGCTACAAAGATAATTTTGGCACTGTTAGAACAATCCAAGGCATACCAAAATCTGTGTTATTCAGACAAGTTTCAGTGATGCAATTCAAGAAATGTAGTAGAAAGGGATGTCAAGTTTACACCATCCAAGTAATGAATCTATTAGAAAAAGAAGATAAGCCCAAGTTAGAAGACTTTATTGTCCTACGTGAATTTAGAGACATGTTTGTTGATAAGATACTAGAACTACCTCCTAGGAGAGAAATAGATTTCTCCATAGACTTACTACCCAGATCAGCCACTATCTCAAAAGAACCCTATCGAATGAGTCTACCAGAACTGACAGAATTAAAAATAAAATTACAGGAATTGTTGGATAAAGAGTATATTAGACCAAGTGTCTCGCCATGGGGAGCACCAGTCCTCTTTGTGAAAAAGAAAGACGATACTCTAAGACTATGTATCGATTATAGACAACTGAACAAAGTGACCATTAAGAACAAATACCCCTCACCCAGGATAAATGATCTGTTCGATCAAGTTGGTAGGGCCAAGATCTTCTTAAAATTGGATTTACGATCTGGATATCATCAAGTTAGGATAAAGGACCAAGACATAAACAAAACAGCTTTTCGAACAAGATACGGAAACTATGAGTTTGTAGTCATACCTTTCGGACTCACTAATGCACCAACCACATTTATGTGCTTGATGAACAACATTTTCAGCTAGTACTTAGACAAGTTCATAGTAGTATTTATCGATGATATTCTGGTCTATTCTAATATGGAGGAGGAACATGATGAACACTTACGAATAGTTCCACAAACACTAAGGAAACACAAACTATACGCAAAATTCGACAAATGTGATTTTTATCAAAAAGAAATACAATATTTAGGACATGTCATTTCCTCGAAAGGTATTTTCGTAGACCCGGAAAAGATAAAATCCATTATGGAATGGCCAGTAGCTAAGGATGTGGAAGATATGCGGTCATTCATGGGAATCACCGGATATTATCGCAGATTTATAGAAGGGTTCTCCAAGATAGCCTACCCTATCACGTCATTACAAAATAAAGGGACCAAGTTTAACTAGTCGCAAAAGCGTCAAGACAGTTTTAACAAGCTAAAATAATTATTGACATCAACGCCCATTTTGAAGGTAGTAAACCCATATAAAGACTTCACAGTATGTGTTGATGCAAGTAAAGAGGGACTAGGTGGTGTTCTAACTCAGGAGGGCACGTGATTTGTTATGAGTCGAGGAAATTAAAGGAACACGAGCGAAATTATGTCACTCATGACCTAGAATTGGCAGCAGTAATACATGCNAATGTGGCGACACTATATAATGGGCAGAAAATTCTTACTATTGATGGATAATAGCAGAGTGAAATATATGGTTAACCAACCAAACCTTAATGTGAGACAAGCAAGGTGGCTAGCCTTCTTGAAAGAATTCGAATTCGAGGTCATACATATCAAGGGTAAGGAAAATAAAGTAGTATATGCTTTAAGCCGCAGAATCCATGGGTTATTTGAGATAAATATCAGCAGGGCAGAAAGTGATCTGGAACAAAGAATAAAAACGTCAGGTATTAAGGATGGAAATTACACTAAGATGATGGCAGAATTTCATAAAAGTATCACAAACTCGGATGAACCGGATATAAGTATCAACAAGGAGGGACAATTAAGATTTAAAAACAGACTTTACATACGAGATTCAGCAGAGCTAAAATTAACTATTTTAGACGAAGTGCATAAGAAACCATATTCTGGCCATCCCGGCTACCAAAAAACAATAATAGTACTCAGAAAACTATTTTACTGGCCTAACATGAAGGGCGAAACAACAGAATATTTGGCTAGGTGCCAATATTGTCAGCAGGTTAAGGCCAAACACCAGCATCTAGCCATCCTATTACAGCCATTACCAGTACCAGAATGGAAATGGGAGACCATATCGCTGGACTTTATAACAGGTTTTCCTAAAACTCAGAAACAAAATGATTCTATCATGGTTGTAATCGATAAACTCAGTAAGTCTGTACACTTTATTCCTATAAAGTCTACTTTTAAAGCTATTAACATTGCTGAAATATTCATGAAAGAAATTTTTAGACTGCATTGTATTCCTAAAATGGTGATTTCAGATAGAGACGTAAAATTCACATCCGCTTTTTCGAAGGAATTCTTTGCAGGGCTAAATACTAATTTGAATTTCAGTATGAGTTATCATCCACAAACGGATGGATAAACCGAAAGGACAAACCAAATCATAGAGGATATGCTCTGCATGTATGTAAGAACAAAACCGAAAAAGTGGGAAGACTACCTACACTTGGTAGAATTTGCATATAACAATGGGTACCAAACTTCATCTAAGTTGAGCCCTTTCGAAATACTGTACAACAGAAAGTGTAAAACTCCAATTAGCTAGGATAACCCGATTAACAGACTCGTGGTTGGACCAGAGATGCTCCAAGAAATGGAGAACATGGTAAGGAAGGTACAACAAAACTTGAAAGAGGCATAGGACAGACAGAAGAACTATGCGGATCAGAAAAGAAGACACTTGGAATTTCAAATGGGAGACCATGTTTATTTGAAGGTCAAAGCCCGAAAAAGCTCAATGAAGTTGGGGAACTATGCCAAGCTGGCACCTAGGTTTTGTGGGCCCTTCAAGATACTATCTCGAATTGGACCCGTAGCATATCAACTTGCACTTCTAGCTAATCTAAGAATTCATAATGTATTTCAAGTATCTTTGTTGAAAAAGTATATCCATGACCCTACTCATATGATTGATTGGAACTTGGTGCAGGTGGAACCCGAAGGCAAGTTCTAGGTGGAACCCCTACGCATTCTGGACCGGAGAGAAATAGCACTTCGGAACAGATTCGTCGCTCAGGTAAAGATGCAATGGAAGCACTTTAGTCCTAAGGAGGCCACTTGGGAATTGGAGGGAGATTTGTGGAAATCTCATCCAATCCTGTTCCAGGAAAGGAACAAACACTGAGGACAGTGTTTTACTAAAGGGGGAAAGGATGTGACATCCCCCAAAAATAAATATTTTTTCTATGTGCTGGAAATTTATTTTCGTTTTTGGCAAATTCAAATCTAGATAATTTTTTCCATTTATGGCAATTCCGAATTTTGAATTTAATAATTGTATTATTGTCACTGTTGGGCAGAGATTTGTTTGGACTCAACTAACTATTTGACTATGACACTTGTATCACAACATAATATTTATATTAATTGCAGGAGGACAAATGGAACAACCATGTTAAAATCAGCTGACCATGACTCCATGAGTGGGGGACATGTTGGAACTGCCCCTAGGCTGATTATGAGAAGTGGAAAATCAAAGATTTGGCTACTGGCAACCCCTGAAAATCAAGGATTAAGAGAGTTGCGAAAATCCCCAAAGGAGGGAAAAAGACCCAGGAAAAAATTGATAAATAGCATATGAGAGGAGGCAGGACGCTACCAAGTGTGTTGGGAAAGGATTTTTGAGCTCTCTTTCTGTTATGAACACTATGGATTGAGTGTGAGGCAAGAGGAGCCTACTGAAACATAGTTGCCTTGTTGTTATGAGCACTATTGAGTAAGTGTGAGGCAAGAGGATAACTATTGGAATTGAAGGACATTGTTGGGAAGGAGGTTCCAAGTTCTCCCTCATGGATTCATGGTCAGGCTAGGGGGTGGATCGAACAAGTGACTTTGGCTGCCCTGTTCTACGGTTGGGAGGAACATGGTTGTTCCCTTTGTCTTTCTACGGATTATATTCAAATATGTTGATCTACCCTTCTCCATTTTGAATGGCTACGTGTGATTGATGTCATGTATCTATTGGGTGATTATATATAATTGCGTTAAAGTAAACTAATTGAATGATAATATCTTTTTGTGTGAGAATATGTGTGAAGGAAATCTGTATCTATATATTTATAATACGTCTGCTGGAATGTTCAGAT
>SNQJ01S0222802.1:0-12905 GCA_010110895.2 Picea sitchensis
ATGTAAAATTATATGCAAAACAAATTAAACATATAGCAAAGAGAAGAGACGTTATATACCTTTGGAAAGATAGGGTAAGGTGATAATGTAAGTTTAAATGTGAGTGGAAAAAGGATGTAATGGTAGCAAAAAGTGTGAACAAATAGGTACATTATAGGGTCCTAACAACAGGAAAGACAAAGATTCTACATTTCATTTCTTTGAGTTATGTGTTTCTTGTGTCTTGCTACTTCATCATAATCCAATCCATTTTCTTCATTTTATGGTGCTTAAGGATTGAAATACTGCAATTTAGTAATACAACTACTGTGGTTCATATAATTGGAGATCTATTCAGCTACAACTTTTCCTCTGTTTTTTTACTGTAATTAAAACAATATGTGTATATATGTGGATCTTTTCATCTTAATTCACATTTAAGACATACTATTCATGTTTCTTCCATTATGAATAAGGTAATATTTATTAGCATTGGATACCTTACTTTGTTTGTCAATTTTGTTTACTATTATTCTACTTTCCATCTCTTGAATATCAATAAAAACTCAAAGGAAGAGATATTGCCTCTGTGTTTTCTAAATCATTAGGTTATTGAAGTTTAATCTCAATCTAAAGGTAGAAAATCACTATAAAAATAAATATTATATATTTTGGATGCCTGACATTATTTCGTGAGCCTAGAGTAAATCTCAAGAAAAACATCTTTCTAGTGTCATTGTCGGGGATGGAGAAACAAAGTTATTTTTCCCTGGGATTACGACAAAGATTATCTTTCGTTCTTGAGGGTGAATAGGAATCAAACACATGGTTAAGGATCATTTATATTTTCACCTCGTGACTCCATTTTGGTAAATCTTGCATTCAAACGGAAAAATACTAGACAAAACCCAAAAGATAAGTAGACTACTCCAGTTTCAGATCCCAAGAAACTGCTTAAGACTAAAGGGTATCTAAGGCAGACATATCCATTAGCAGGTAAGGTCTATCAACCAAAAGTCTCTCAAGTTAATGCTAGGATTTCATCGTAAGAGATAATTTTAGTTGATTCTAAAGAAAAACATCAAATAAAATCCCATTCCATAGAAGCCTCAACTAGTAATTCAAAAATTAAGTTAGAAAATTCAGAGGTTGAAATTTCTGAAGTAAAATTATATGATTTAAAAGGATAAAAATTTCAGAATTCACCTTTTTCTTCTGTAGACATTTACACCAGTGAGATTAAGGAAGTATCATTAGTGCCTAACATTGTTTACACATGACCTATCCTTAGTCTTCCTAAAATAAGGGTCCATGTCCCTAAAAATCAATAAGAACACCTTTTATACTCAGGTTCCTCTCTTATCACTTCTCCCATCTACTCATCAGGTCGGTCTGAAAGACCAAGTACTAGTTCTCATTTCCCTTCTGATTTTTATTATCCATCCATATCACAATATCTGTCACCTTTTGATTATCTAGCAAGTCTCAGTTATTACATTCCCAAAGCAATCAAGGACTTGGTGCAACAATATTTCAAAATATTTGATAATCTTCATTACAGTCCTCATATTTCATCTCCAAAACTTGCAATGGGTGGTGTAGGAGGTGGAGGTGGAGGCATTGGACAGGTAAATCTACCACCACCTCCCCCTAATATATTTTCCAAAGTAGCTACTAGATACGCCCTGTTAGCCCTTCCCACAAATTTGCATGATTTACTTGATAACTATATGAAAATCTTACCAAAATTTATCGGGGAAGGGGATTTAACAACCACAAAAGATATGAAAATGTAGAGGCTTGAATCTTTTAAAATTTGCAGGTGAAATGGTATGTTCTTGTTTAATAGGATCAAGTTACAAACACATAAAGATTAATGAGTTATTTACTTAATAATGAGAGACATAAACAGTCATAATCATCCATCATAATACACACATTAACATAGAAAAATGATAAAGGAGTTCACCCCACTCTTGGGCTACATCTCCTGGTCCAATTTCCAATGGATATTTTTCATTAATGCTCAAAGTTTCAAAATTAGCAATTTACAATGCTCAGAATGAGAAATGGATGGCTTCAATGGCTCCAGAATGTCCAAAAACCCCTAGTTGGGCTCTTCCTACACCTGTTTTGGCCAAAAACTGAGTTGGAGTCACTCCCTGGAAGTTTCTCCTAATTCTTTGTTGTCTTTGCTCGCAAAAATGCACCTAGACTAACTAAACCTGGATTCTGGTTGTTTCTCATGCCTAAACCCATCACACACATGCCTTCCCACAAAATCGAGCATTCTATTGCACCATTAGCACTATTAGCGCCCCCAACGGTGGAGGTGTTGGTCGCATGGGTGCCATATGACCACAACCCAGCGCCTAAACAGGGACCCATTGTAGAATTGCATGTGGTGTTGACAAGTGTCTTGGAGCATGGTGGAGGACCATTGGTGGGAGTTACAAGTGTCCTAGTGTGTGGCGGAGGACCGTTGGTGGTGCGTTTTGAAAACCCCGTGCAAGTTTTGAGTGGTAGTCATATGGTGGAACGAATATACAACCAGGGGCTAGGGCTAAGCCCCATACCGAACCCCACACAAACTCCAACGTATAACAAACTTAAATACAAGTTATATTCAATAGGATTAAGAAACAAATGGTGGGTTGACTGGTATCCCAACCCCTACCAAAACGTACACCTGTCCCTGGAGGTCGTGGGTTCCAACCCTCGCAAACACAACCAACTTTTATACCTTGGAGGGGGTGCCACATGGAAGACCATGTATGGGCCACATGGCACCATTCTATTGGTCCACTAAACTACCATGTAATCAACTGCCAGCTCATCAACTTACATGTGTCACCATTTGACAGGTCCACCTCAGTTGCCACATTAGCCTCTGCCATGTGTTGATATGACCACCTGCCACGTGTCCAGTATGGACATGCCACATCAGCAATATGGACATGTTGCATCATCACCTCTACACAGTCAAAAATCCATGTCACCCTGCCACATGTTAGTACATTTGTTTTCCACATCAACAGTACAGACATGCCATGTCATCACTATACGGACTGTACAGTCAGCAAAATTTTGCTTGTTTGGCAAAGAGGATAGAACACGATATCTCACTCATATGACGTCTGGTTGAACCTTTTCAAGTTTATTTGGGATTGTGAGGACGAGGCTTATGCACATGTTCATTTTGAAGTGATTCTAAGCACTTTGATTTTTGACCATATTTTGATCCCCTGGATCCCTTCTCCCCATTGGGAAGATTTTGGATCTCCAAAAGACTACTTTCGGTCTATCTGAAGATGAGGATACATTTCCATCACCTTTCCAACCTCAATCCACTTGGACTTTATTGGATTTGTGCCTTTAAGACCAACTTGAAGGTATTCCACACTCCTTCGTTTTGAAGTTCTCATCCTTCTGTTAAGGATTGTGTCTTCATGCAGTTCTGAAAGATATTCTGGCAAGAAATCATCTATAGAAGGAATCTGAACATGTTCTCCTTGATCATCAATCAAAGGAGTCTTATACAATATCAAATTCTCAACATTGACAACTACATACATTTGCATATAAGGAGGAAAATCCAAATGGAAGTCATTGTTACCAATCTTTTCAAGAATCTTGAAAGGTCCATATCTAATTGGCTTCAGTTTTTTACCTTCTCCTTTAAGCCTCTCTTTGCTAATGTAAAGCCAAACTTCATATCCAACTTGGAAACTTTGATCAACACAATGCTTGTCATGTCTTGTCTTGTACTTGGCGTGGTTCTTTTCCAACTATTCTTGTACCATTTGATGCACCAACTGAATTTGTTCAATGAACTTATTTTCCCTATCAATGTCATATTGACCATCAATAGAAATATCTTTCCCAAAGATAAAATCTAGAGGAGATTTGGGAAAATAACCAAAACATGCTTCAAATGGAAATGTTTGAGTTGAAGAGTGCTTAGCCCATTTGTAAGCATGTTGAATGTAGTGTAGGTGCTCATCCCAAAGCTTAGGATGCTTGCTAAAATAACTGCGAATAATATGCACTATTGTTATATTAACCACTTTTGTTTGACCATCGGTTTGTGGATGAAAAGTTGTGCTCTTTTTCATCTTGGTGTCCATGAGTGCCCGTAAACTTGACCAAAAGTTCCGAATAAATCGAGATTCTCGATCAAAAATAATGGATTTAGGCAACCCAAAATGTACCCAAACATGTTGAAAGAACATATGTGTCATTTTCTTAGTTGTAACCTGCTTCTTATAAGGCATCAAAATACACATTTTCTTGAAACGGTCAACCACAACATAAAGCTAATCATGATTCTTTTTAGACATAGGTAGACCTCCTACAAAGTCCATGGAAATGCTTTCCCAAGGACGAGAAGGAATCGAAAGTGGACTATACAAACCCAACTTTCTATTTCTAGGCTTTCTTGTAGCACATAAAGAACATCCTCTTACATATCTTGAAACACTTTCTTTCATTTTAGGCCGATAGCAATACCTTTGCAAATTAGTCAATGTCTTGCCTACACCAAAATGGCCAGCAATAAAAGAAGAATGAGCTTCCCTTATGATGTTGACACTTTCACCTTGTGGAATACATAGTTTGCCAAGATGATACAAATGCTTATCATGCACATGGTAATCCAATTCCTCAACTTGGTTACAATTACACAAAGTTGCATAAACCTCTATAAAATCAACATCTAAAGTATATTGTTCAACATAGCTCTCATGCATGATAGAATTATGCTTAAGAATAATTGAATCACTAACAATAGGCCTAGAAATCATATCAACAACTTTGTTATAAATGCCTTTTTTATACCTTATAACCAAGTGGAACTATTGTATAAAACCCATCCATTTGAAGTGCCTTTCTTGATGTAGCTTTGTTTGTGATTGTAAGTATTGCAATGGTTGATGATCTGTGTGAATGATAGTTTCTTTTCCCAACAAATAATGTTTCCATTTTTTCACACTTTTCACCAATGCATACAACTCCTTACCATAAGTAGGATAGTTAATCATAGAACCATTAAAAGTTTCAGAATGAAAACAAATAGGCTTACCATGTTGCAACAAGACTGCTCCCATTGCATAATTGCTTACATCTGTTTGGATCTCAAATGGTTGTCTCAAATTTGGAAGTGCAAGAACTGGAGCTGAACCAATATTCTCCTTCAATGCATCAAATGTTTTTTGTTGCTTTCTCCCCATTGGAAAACTTGCTTGATGCTTGTCACTGCATGTAATGGATCTGCAATTGAAGAGAAGTTATCAATAAACTTTCTCCAATATCGGCCTTCTCCCAAAAAGCTTCTTACCTCTGTCACATTGTTGGGCTTTGGCCAAACCAAAATAAATTTGACCTTGGAAGGATCAATTTTTAGTTATCCTCCTCCAACAATATGCCCTAAGTAAACAAATGAGGTCTTTCCAAACTCACATTTAGACATCTTCAAAAAAAAAAACTCTTTCTTTAAGAAATCCATAACTTGCTTTACATGCATAACATGATCTTCACGAGATTTGCTAAATATCAAAATTTCATCTAAGTAGGAAATCACATAATCATCAATAAAAGGACTTAAAACAGCATTCATGACTCTCATGAATGTAGCAGGAGCATTGCAAAGTCCAAATGGCATTACCATCCACTCAAACAAACCTTGTTTTGTTTTGAAAGTTGTCTTCCAAGTGTCTCCTTCAACAATCCTAACATGATGATATCCACTTCTCAAATCCAATTTAGTAAAATAATTAGCATCTTTCAATTGATCAAGCAAATCATCAATTCTAGGGAGTAGATAACGATTATTTACCGTAATATTGTTCAAGGCTCTGAAATCTACACACATGCACCATGTACCATATTTCTTTGGCACTAAAACAATTGGTGATCCACATGGTGATGTGCTTGGCATGATGACCCCTTTGTCAAGCAACTCTTGGATTTGTTTTTTAATTGCACCATTCTCCATGACTAACATCTTGTACATACCAATGTTTGGAAGAGGACAATCTTGTTGCAATTGTATCTCTTGTTGGATAGCACTTTTTGGAGGCAATCCCTTTGGTTCCTAAAACATCTCATCATATTGGTTAACAACCTCATATAAATCAGATTTCAACATTGAATCACAACCTTGGAAAGATTATTTTTCAACATTGTCTTTGGGTTTGATGATCAAGAGGACAAAATTCTTACTAGCATTGATTGATCTCTTCATTTGTCCCGCGTTTACAAGTGACAAATTCAACTTCTTTGTATGTTCTCTAACAATGTACTCAACTCCATTTTTAAACAAATGATACTTGTTCTCGTGACGATGAAATATGGCTCTCCTATCATATAAGTATGGGCTTCCCAACACAATAACATAAATATCCAAAGGAATAACATCAAGCTCTACCTCATCTATAAAATGTGCAATGATGGAAAATCTAAGTTTACACCTTCTTGTCACATGCAATTTGGCATTGTCACATATCTATCCTAGAGGGTATGGTTTGGGATGCGGATTAGTTTCCAATTTTATTTTCTTGACAGTGTCTTCATATATGAGGTTTTCTTGAGATCCAGTATCAAAAAGAGTATCTATCTTGGTATGCTTTGAAATCACCCTTATGTGGAAAATATATATTCTCTCTTTTTCTTGTTGAGTTTCATTGAGGCTATTGCTACTTGAAGAACTAGTGCTTGCAATAGAATCCTTACCTTGAAAACCCATGGTTGTAATCTTTTTTCCATCATCCAAATCAGAACCTAAATCATGTTGTACGGTTGCAGTAGTCTTTGGTTTCCCCTTATGGCTGAACTTTTTGGGTCTCTTTTCAAGATGAAGTTTCCAACAATGGTCTTCACCATGGCCATCTTTTGAACAATGTTTACATGTGAGTTTCTCTCCCTCTTTCTTGACTGAAGAATTATTTCTTCCATTTCCCTTGAACTTATTCTTTCCTTTGTCTCCATGAACACAAGGTTTCTTGTTTCCCTCTTGAGGTTCATTCCTTCCTCTTGCTTCCAAATGAGTTTCATGTACACAAACTTCATCTAGAATTTTAGGGTTAAACATAAGTATTACGTTCCTCAAGTAGCTATGCAATCCTCCAATATATTTGAGTAAATTTTATTAAGAAGACAAATCTATACCCAAAATCAAAGCCCTTCTTCTAAATTCTTGAGTGTATCGTTGAACACTTTTCCCTTTAGATTGTCTAAAGTGTTTCAAGTCCATAATGGATTTTTGCATGTATGCTAATGGATAAAATTGTCTTTTAAGTGCAACAATAAAATCATTCCAAGAGGATAAAACTTTACCATGTTTCTTCATGTCCTCTTGAGTTTTGGATTCCCACCAAATGAGTGTTGCACTATCCAATATTAAAGAAGCAAGTAGAATCTTAGTTTCATCATCTTTGATCCTTTGTATCCTACAATAAACTTCAATATGATGAATCTAGTTATCCAATTTCTCAGCATTTACCTCTCCATTGTACATAGGAAATTCAAACTTAATATATGTTTGACAACATAGGTATTCCAATAGAGGAAGAAACCCTTCAGTAACCACTCACACAGCCAGATCAAAGATCAACACACCGATGTTTTGACATGGTAAAACCCCTATGGGGAAACATCCACATACCTAGCCAACGTGGCCACTTGGAGCAGTTTATTAATGCAAAAGAAAAATATTATAGAGAGGTTTTACAAGAGAGTTTCTCACAATAGATCATCGGAAAATTACCCTCCATCCTCTTTAAATAGAGATCATGGACCAATCGGGTGTTAAGCCATGTATCAATGGTCATTAATATCAAGGAGAGTATGAACCGTCATATCACTCTATGTCAGGAACATATCGTGACCGTCGGATTTCCTAACTACAAATGCATACTAATGCATACTAAAGAAACATACTAAGAAACACACTTTTACCTAATGACACATTAGACCAAGTAGATATTAACTAACTCCTAAGTGTCTAAATATCTTGACATCCCCCCTTAAAAACAACTTGGGATAAGATTGAAGTATTTACAATGTTGACACAATAGGAGAAGGAAGGAGGCATTAGATCCTACCCCCACTTAATGACAACTTCCTAAACTCCTAACATAGATCGAAGTTTGGAAAACTTTTCTTCTGTAAGAGACTTTGTGAAAATGTTTGCAACTTGGTCTTTTGTAGGGAAAAAGAGCACTTCAATAACTTGATCATGAATGAGCTTTTTGATGAAGTACATGTGTAGATCGATGTGTTTGCTATGCTAATGTTGAACTAGGTATTTGGTGATCTTGATGGCACTTTGATTATCGCACCAAAGGTTGTTCGAATGTTGCTACTAGAATCCAAACTCTGAAAGGATCTATCGAAGCCACAAGGCTTCCTAACTGGCATTTGTCGTTGCTTGGTACTCTGCTTCTGCTGAAGAAAGTGCAATAGTCTGCTTTTTCTTACAGGCCCAAGTGGCAGGTCCTGAACCAAGGTTGAAAACATAACTTGCAGTAGACTTCCAATCATCAGGGTCACCGGCCCAATATGAATCAATGAAACCAACCAATAAAGGAGTCCCCCCTGAACTGTAATGTATCCCAAACTGAACTGTACCAGGGATATAGCGAAGTATCATTTTAGTTTCTTTCCAATGGATTTCATGGGGTGTTTGCATATACCAAAAAACAATACCAACAACAAAGGAAAGATCGGGACAGGTATGAGTCAAGTATAAGAGGCTACCAACTAACTGATGGTACAAGGTGGCATCAACTTCAGGAGAAGTACAAGTGGTAGTAAGCTTGACTCCAAACTGGAAGGGAGAAGGGGATGGTTTACAATCATCCATGTGAAAGCGACAAAGAAGATCACAAGCATACTTAGTCTGGGAAATAAAAATCCCTTCATTGGATTGCAAAACTTGGAGGCCAAGGAAATAGTGCAAAAAGCCTAAGTCTGTCATTTCAAATTTATTATTAAGGATGGTTTTCACATGGTTTAAAATTTTTGAGTCACTACCAGTAAGGATAAGGTCATCAACATAAAGGAAAAGGATTATGAGATAGATTCCTACTTTCTTGGTATAGACATTAGGATCAGAATGACATCTAGAGAATTTGGTGTCGATAAGAAAGTTGTCCATTTTGGCATACCAAGCTCGGGGAGCTTGCTTAAGACCATACAGAGATTTCTTAAGGCAACAAACAAGGCTAGAGTCATTTTGGACATATCCAGGAGGTTGTTCCATGTAGATTTTGTCTTGCAAATATCCATGCAAGAAGGCGGATTTAACATCCATCTGATAGACCTCCCATTTATGTGAGGCAACAAGGGAAAGAACAAGGCAGATGGAATTCATTTTTTCTACAGGGGAAAAGGTTTCATTATAGTCAAGTCCTTCAACT
The DNA here is from genome assembly GCA_010110895.2 of Picea sitchensis. Lineage (NCBI taxonomy): Eukaryota > Viridiplantae > Streptophyta > Pinopsida > Pinales > Pinaceae > Picea > Picea sitchensis. The sequence goes on from SNQJ01S0222802.1 coordinate 9,396, forward strand.
TGGGAAAATCCTTTGGCAACTAACAGATCCATGTGTCTTTCAACACTTCCATCTGATGCATACTTAGTTCTATAGACCCATTTACATCTGACAAGTTTTCTTCCTTTTGGAAGAGGTACAAGATCCCAAGTATCGTTTTCCATTAAAGAAAGATACTCTTCATTCATTGTTGTATCCCAATCTGGATGAAATGAAGCTTCTGCAAATGTCTCTAGATCATAAGTCTCTGAAACTTGAGCCAAAAGAGAAGAGGCTCACTAAAAATGTGAATGTGTTCGATGCTGATCTGAAGGATCACCGACAAGACCACCAATTGCTTCTCGTGTTGAACAGACCCATTTAGGAAGCGATGGAACTGGTGCTCGTTCAGATTGAAAGGAATCATTTGGAGGAAGGTGAGAAGGTAGAGGTGTATTTTCATCCTCACTGTCATCATCTGAATAAGAAACTAGAATAGGAACAAAAGAAGGAACAAATGTCGAAGATGGCTCACAGGCCGAAGAAGGCACAATCACCAAATTAGGCTCGCAGGCCAAGATATTTTCATCAAATTTAACATCTCTTCTAATAATAATTTCATTACAATGTGGTTGAAGAAGTCTATAACCTTTGACATCTTCAGAATAACCAACAAATATACACTTCTCACTTCTAGGCTGCAATGCTTTCCTTTTCTCATCAAGAATGTGAGCCCATGCTATACTGCCAAATACACGGAAGTGACTTACATATGGTTTAATTTTATTCCAAGCTTCTTCTGGTGTTATATTTTTAAGAGACTTTGTGGGAGTGAGATTGAGTATCTAATTTTCATAGTTGATTGCTTCTGCCCAATACTTTAGACTTAATCCCTTAGATTGGATCATACAATTAGCCATTTCTTTTAATGTGAGGTTCTTTCTCTCAGCAACACCATTTTGTTGTGGTGTATATGGAACAATGTGTTGCATTTGGATGCCATGTGTAGTCTAGTAACTTGTAAAATTATTGTTTACATATTCGCCTCCATTATATGTTCTTAACTTTTGAATTTGATGTCTAGGTTGCTTTTCTACAAGGGCCTTGTAGGCCAAAAACTTGTCAAAAACTTCACTCTTAAGGTTTAAGAAGTAAACCCAAGTACATATGGAAAAATCATCAATGAAAGTTAAGAAACACTTTCACCCAGAAAAAGGAGGAGAAGAAAGTGGACCACACAAATCACTATGAACAAGATGCAAAGGGATCGAGGCGTGCCAAGAGGCACATTTGTCAAAATTGCCCCAATGATGTTTGTCGAGAACACAACCGGCACAAACACCATTTCTACATGAAACATGAGGAAGACCAGTCACCATTTGTTGATTACATAGTTGTTGCAATGAGCGATAGTTTAGATGACCAAACTGCTCATGCCAAAGTTTTCCCAAGTCATTGCTATGAGCAACAAAAACTGATGAAAAAGATGATGACCCAAAGTTGTCAAACTAATACAACCTGGTAATATCATCAGCAATTCCAGTTGCAAGAACATGCTTAGGATCTTTTAGATCCTTAATTACAAGTTGGTGAGGTGAAAACTCTATGGTTTTACCTTCACTTGAATGAGTGATTTGATATATTGATAGAAGGTACGAGTAAGACTTGGAACACAAAATACATCATTGAAATGACCATTATCTACTTGAACTGTTCCAGATCCTACAAAACTAAGAGATCTATCATCAACAACAAATATTTTCTTGGTGTTACATTCATTGAGAGCAAAAAATAGGTCTTTATCCTTAGCCATATGATAAGATGCTCCAAAATCAATATGTCAGACGGTTGGCTTAGGTTGATGGATTGTTGGTTTTCATTGATGTCAATTATTGGAGAGTGATATTGTATATTGATGTCAACCCTTAGTGATTGATTTCAACCCTTGGATAAAGTTTGATAGAAAATTCTGGTACCATAAAGGTTTGGGTAATGGACCCAAGGTTGTTTCATGTATAATGGTATGAGTTTTAATATATTTGAAGGTAAGACTATTCTAGATGGATAGTACATGTCATTCCATTTTTGGTGGTATGTGTAACGTCACATAACTCCTCACGGTTAGAGAGTTATGGCCATGAGAAGTTGGAGAACCCACGTTTGGGTAATGGACCCAAGTTTGCTTGATGGATAATGGTATGAGGTTTGATATATTTTAAGTCAATACTATTCTAGATGGATAGTACATGTCATGTCATTTCTGGTGGTATGTGGAACGTCACATAATGCCTCACGGTTTGAGAGTTATGGCCTTACGAAGTTGGAGGACCCTCATATGTTGGCTTGAAGCCCCAAAAGGTCAAAGAAGTCAAAGAGCTTGCAAAGAATAAATTATTATTTAAATGATAAAGTAAAGTGACAAAGTCAAGAAGGATTATTTAAATAATAAAGTGAAGTGACAAAATCAAAGAAGATTATTTAAATGATAAAGTGAGGTTCCAAAGTCAAGGAGGAATATTTAAATGATAAAGTAATGGAGAACTTTCTAATTATGGAAAGTGGTTAACCCTAAAAATGAGGAAAATAGGTTAAGTGACCTAGAAATGGGTTAAGTGACCTAGAAGATGGAGAGTATAAATAAGAGGTAAAGCTCTCTCATTTTACATCACACTTGAGCATATTGAATATCTATAGGTGACTGAGGTAATCAAAGGATATCCAAGCCAAATTTTAGAGGGAAGGTGAAGAAAAGAGGGTCGGAATTCAAGGGAGGATAAATTCTTTTGATGATGCTTTCTAAGGTATGTTATTTACAGGTCATCTCACCATTTTTCAAATAAATTTTTTTCTATAATGATTCAGACAGTGAGATTGATAGGACATTGAGGAAACATATCCAAGTATCTGTGGTAAAAAATTCAACTTGTGGATCATTGTATTTTTGGAGTTACACTCCGTGGAAAATAGGGTTTGTGGCTAGTCCTGAAACTAGTCTAAAATAGGTGTTTCGGGTAAAAACGTCACAAAATCTTCATAACAGATCCAAATTTAGTAATACTAAATGTGTTGGTTAGAGTATAGTTTGTAGTATTATTTATAACATTTTCAGATCGATTCAATAAATATTCTATGCGGGGCATTCTCTACAAGGTCACTCTCTAGAATAAGACATAATTCAGTAAGATATGTCATTTTTTCTATAACTCCTTTTATGAGAGGTTACAAGTAGTGACACCTAGACGAATTTCATAAAACCAACCGAAGAACATTGTGTATTATTTTCATACATTTATTCATTACAGGTACATAGTTATGATTATTTCAAGTTAGGGTTGTTGACTAATCCAAAACTAGTCATGAGAGACTAAAGAAACGTTTGATGAAAATTCTAGTCTCCTGTTGTTAAAGTTAAGGAAGGTTTGAAGGCATGTGATAATATAAACCAGGTCTATTGAAGAGTTACAAATCATATTTGGATAATGAAATTGATGAGGGATTTTGGTTGAGGTACATGTTGGGTACATGGTTGAGACAAGTAGTTGATGAGTTGGC
>SNQJ01S0222803.1:0-14920 GCA_010110895.2 Picea sitchensis
TGTCTCAACCACCTTGTCTCTTTTCAATGGCAATGCTCGTGTAGGCTAGTAAGTATCCCAAAGGTGATTCTATTACGTAAAGTTTTGTATAAACTTAAATCTTTTTATCTTACAACGCTTCCCTTGGTTCTGCAAGAAGAAATTCAAAGGTGTAAGTTACCTTATTTAGTGGAATTCTTTACATTATTCGGTGGAATTGTGGAATTATCATATCCATAAGCTCAGGGACATGTTGTTCATGGTAGACATTAATAAAAGACAAAAATAAAAGGCGTACTATGAAGAAATGCAAGGAATCTTTACAATATTCATTTAATTAAAGGAATAGCTTGAGAATTTTGTTGTACAATATAGTTTATAAGCAAATTTATGGGAGTTATCATTGGTGAATCCATGAAGTTGGTAAACACTTTTTGGAAAGTGAGAAGGTGAAAGTGAGAAGGTGAAATAGTAGGTTTTTTTTACCTTCCATTAAATGAATTTAAATCGTTTGATCCAGGTATCAATAGATCGATTGAGCTCTTAAATAATCCCTCGATCAAGGCTTATTACTACATAAAACAAAACATTTATCGTGCTTCTTGTACAAGATATGTAAACCCTGGATTGAGATATAGATGTCAATCAAGAGTTAGGACCTTGATCAAAGTATAGATCTTGATCAAGCTCTATAGCTCAATCATGGTCCCTTTTTATAAAGTAGCCAAAAATTATTCATGAGGATTTTATTTCTATATCCATCAGAGATGCACAAGAATGTTGATCAAGCTATTTTTCTTAACCCCTAAAGACCTCGATTGAGTGTTTAATTAACCAACAATCAAGGTATTTTGAAAATCCTTGTCGAGCACTCGACCAAGCCTTATAATAACCCTTGATAGAGCTAAATGGTTCGATCAAGGGCTTAAAACATTGATATCTAGCCCCCTCATTGCAATATTTTCTTCAACTAAAACTTCGAGGAGGTGAAATCCCTTCATCTCTTCCATCTTAGGTGGTGGATTTGATTCTAGTGGGTTCACTAGTTAATCTTGTATCTAATGATGTATCATTTTCCCACTTTTGATTTCATGTTATATTTTTTATTTTTTATTTTATTAAATGATACTTTATTTTTTTCAACACTTCTAGAGGCACTTAGAGAAAAATCGATAGCATGAAAACTACATAACCAAAATAAAATTTAAAATATGTTGGATACATGTGGATGTTTCCTCTTCAGAGGGGTATTTTTTTCTGTTTCAATTTATGTAAACAATAGGAAAAAATTTAACATGAAAATGAAGCTATATAAAAGGCGATTCATATATAAATTGGTTGACTTCCAAAAATAATAAAAATAGATGATTTCCCTAAAAGAACTTTAAAAAATTAGGTGGGATCTACTAAGTTCTATGTAGATTGTGTTTGTATATATTTGTTTTTTGAAAATTATACATTGAATATTGAATTAGTTAATCGGAACAACAATGGCTTATTAACTTTTCTCAAAATTTGCAAGGACAAGCATTTAATTAAATGAAAATTTGACACATTAAATGAATTTAGTACTTAAAAAGGAATTATTTAATTGACAAAAAAATTCCCTATAATTTGTTTTTTACTACACATTAGATTCACAAAGCATATATGAGTTTACATGGTTTAAATTTAAAAAAATATGTAAAATGTCACATTTTCATTACTATATTTCACTAAAAAATGTTATCCCTCTTCATGGATTCTCCTTTAAATTCTAAAAAGAAAATATGCCTAAGAAAATGTTACTAAAATTGATACATCCAAAATTGATCAAAGTTGTGATATTTACAAAACATAAAAAAAGAACAATTTAGCATAGGATACATATGCTCAAGAACATAAATGATGAAGGGGCTTGGAGATTAGTAAGGGCATGATCATGGAAAAGAGTCAAGGCCAAGCCCAAAGTCATAGATTATTCCTACGCTGATTTCACCAAAAAACACTTTCTATAGCCCAGTATGAGGTGTCAGGAAATGAAGGACACTTCCACACTAATTCTAGCAGAAGAGAAGAAGAATTTAATCAAGAACACAAATGAAACAAGAAATCACATAGTACACCAAGATTTTACCCTAGAAACCCTTAACTGGGAAAATCAGCATTCCTTTGAGTGTTATGCTCTCTTGTTGTCTTATTCAATTAGAATAAAAAGTTACATGTCTAACCTTGGCCCACACCTAAGACACAATCGAGATCATACCCTCTTTCACAGGAAAGAACATCCCTGTAGCCAATCCAGCTTACATATACATAACCAACAACCAACAATCTACCATGCATTAGCATTACAACATTAGAACTCTTGCATTATCCTTAGAATAGAAGCCTTTATGGCCTTATAACATGCCTCTTTATAGGATTTACAACAGGAAAACCCTAAATATTGGCACCCAAAAAAATGGTTACATATCCATGCATATCATTGGCTACAAATTTCGAAAATCCCTAGATTTTGTTATAGTTGACTACACGTTGGGTTTACTAGCCGGCCTCCATTTGGTCTCTAGTCGTTCGTCTCACACCTGCACTTCAACCTATTTTTGGTTGACTTGTCATCTATATCTTCGACTTCGAATTTACCTGATTGAATCCCTTGACCTTCGACTTGTTTTTGATCTACCATGACTTCGAACTACTATAGATCCACCTCAACTTCGACTGTCATTCGATCTACCTCGACTAGAATTTCACTGCAAATAATATAACAACCCAACATTCTCCCACTTGTTCTCTTCTTTGCTGAAACAGGAGATTCCTAAACTTTTGCTCATAGACCCAAGAGAACTTTTGTAGGAATGCTCATTGCCTCTCTGCACCAAGAGAACTTCACAACACTCACAGACTAAGTCAACGAGTCTACTATGTTTTCCAACGTGTCTACTTTCTCTAGTAGAACCTTATTACTCTCCACCATATCTCTTACGAAATGGTATTGTACATAAATGTTCTTAGTATTTGAATGATAAGGAGGGTTCTCTGCTTGAAATATTGCACTTTGACTGTCGGAACTTACCTTCATAGCTCTCTTCCCAAATCCAATTCCTGAACACAAACTTTGAATCCATATCACTTCTTTTCTTCCATGAGTGGTCTCCATGTATTCTACTTATGCTTTCGACAAGCGTACAATCGCATGTTTCTTACTCATCCAAATTATTGTCCCAACGAACAACTTGAAGACATATCCGATGGTCAACCTCCATCGATCCATATCTCCAGCCCAGTCGGCATTGAAAAAGCCATGTACATATAATTTACCACTGTCACTCCAGGTATTCCTTGGTATAATATAACATAGTTCTTCTTGCTACAAAAATACCTGAATAATCTCTCGACAATTCTCTAGTTCTCCTCTCCAGGTGTCGACATGTACCTGGTCAACACTTCCACTACATGCGAAATGTCTAGTCAAGTGAAGACCATTGCATACATCAGAATACCAACCACACTTGCATAGGGAACACATGTCATGTCCTCTATCTCTTCATGTGTCTTTGGAAACTTCTCAGCAGTAAGACTTGCTCCCACTGGAATTGGCACCTTCACCGATTTGTAATCCTGCATGTTGAATTGTTTCACAATTATTTCAATATACTTCGTCTGATTCAACCAGGGATTTCTAGAAGATCTATATCTCTTAACCTCCATTCCCAAAATGAATTTAATTTCACCCATATCCTTTATGTCTAACTTTGAGGATAACTTCTTCTTCACCTCATTTATTCCATACATGTTGTTTCTAATCAACAACATGTTATCGACATACAAAGTTACATATATGAAACACCCACCTTATTCATTGGAATATATGCAATGATCATTTTTTCTTCTCACAAATCCCAAACTAAGGATGTAAGTGTTGAACTTCTGGTACCACATCCTTGGCTATTTCTTTAGACCATAAAGGGATATTTTGAGTTTTCACACCAACTCTTGGTTTCCCTTTACTACAAATCCTTTAGGTTTTTTCATGTAGATTTCTTCTTCCAGGTCCCCATGTAGGAATGTTGTCTTCACATCCATATGTTCTATCTCTAGATCGAATGTTGCAGCCAGATACATTAGTACTCTAATGGAGGTTAGTTTTTCAATAGGGGAAAAGATCTCACTGAAGTCAAATATCTCGACTTGGGAATATCCTTTCGCTACAAGTCAATATTTTAAATTCTCGACTTGTCCTACGACATTCATATTCTTATTGAACACCCACTTGTTGTCGATGGGCTTCCTTCCAATAGGTAACTTGAATAAATCCCATGTCTCATTCTTTTACAAGGATTCCATCTCTTCGACCATGGAATCCTTCCATAGTTTACCCTCTATCGATTCAATGATCTCACCAATCGACTTGGGCTCATCGTCTATGGCAGTTAAAACAAATGCAGAACAAAATTCGGGCGAACTATACCTTTCGACTAGTTTTTTTACTCTTTCTGACCTCCTTACCACTGGAGTAAATTGTTTCACCTCTTCCTCAGATTCAGTCGACTCATATGAATCATATTATTCGTTCCTCAATTAAAACCACATCATATCACGATAATTCTTCATCCAAGCAACTTCCTTAGGCTTAAATTTACCTACGACTTCTCTAAAGACCACATCTCACCTGTACATTTTTCTCCTTGATGCATGATCCTAGAGGTTATATCCTTTCATCCCTTCTTTATACCTGATGAAAATACATTTAACTTCCTTCTTGTCCATTTTGATCCTCTTTTCCTTGGGGGCATGCACAAATGCATCATAGCCAAACACTTTCAGATGTGGCACCAAAAGATTATTTCCTGACCACACCTCATTTGGAGTCATGTCGACTAGCGTTGTCCAAGGAGACATATTCACTAGATATATTTCATTCTCTATTGCCTCCACCCAAAATTATTGTGCAAGCCCAACAACATTGAGCATGTTCTTTTCCTCATCTATCAATGTTCTGTTCATTCTCTTGGTAACTCCATTTTGTTGTCGGGTATATAGTGTGGTACTTTGGCATGCTATGCCACACTGCTTACAAAACTAATCAAATTCCTTTCCAAATAATTCACCACCATTGTCAGTCCTCGACACCTTAATCCTCTTCTCTTTCTGGTTTTCCATAAGAGCTTTAAACTCCTTAAATATCTCTAAAGCCTCTGATTTCTTCCCCGAGAAATATATCTGTTTCTTCCTGGAAAAATAATCTATGAAGGAGACATAATACATGGATCCACCAAGTGAAGGCACTCTAACTGGGCCAAACACATTACTATGCACCAATTATAGAATCTAATTTTCCCTTGTCGCTCCCATTGGGAACCTCACCTGACTTTGTTTCTCATATATGAAATGTTCACAAAATTTGACTTCCAAACAACATTCAGGAAAACCTTTGACCACACCTTTTATTTTCATAACTTGCAGTCCTTTTTCTCCAATGTGTCCCATCCTCTCATGCCATAACCTGGTCGGGTCGACTTCATCATGTCTTGTCGACTCGATTTGAACCAACTTAGCTCGAGTTGAGTCACGATGTGTTGACATTGAGTTGAGTCGATTCATAGTAGATTCAATTTCAAGATCAACGATCTTGTTGCATCCAATCAAGTCGACATTCCCTAACAAATTGTACATGGTACCAATCTGAACTCCTCTCATTAAGACCATTGCACCTATGACCATATTGCACAAATCCTTCTGAAAAAAAGTATCCACATGTGCATCACTCATATTTCTGACATATATCAAGTTTCTTGTCGAACCAAAAATGTGTAACATGCCTAAAAGGGTTATTTTCCTCCCATCCTGAAGTGTCAGTCCGACTCTTCCCCATCTGACAATTATTTTTGTCGAATCGTCCCCCAAACATGGATGATCTTAAGGATGGAAATTTTATTTTTAAATGTAGAAACCTTGGAGAATCTTACTAATCCTTCATATGTCAACTATAAATGTTTGGCGATATTTTTGTAAAAATATTCATATTTCTGAGTATTTTATATAGTTTTTATAAAATTTTGGCAATTTTTAAGGTAAAATAATTTTATACTATAGAATTTGGGCGAATGATTTTTTAAAATAGTGAATCTCGTTTTGGGGAAAACCATGGAAAATTATACCATGAGAAAAATTTATCCCCTAAAATCATCCCTGCCCCCAAGATCACATCACCCCCATTGTATTGTTCATATTCACAGAACCATTATTTATGTGGTGTCATATCATAGGATGATCACGAGTCGATCAACCAAACATCTTGATCTGACTCTGTATTGGTTGACACCAGGTACACATCACCTCTCTTTCTGAGGTCATCTTTCTCTCAATCAACTGCTTCTCATCAGATCTAGCACTTCCTTCCGTTACCTTCGACTTACAATTTTTTTTATAATTCCCAACTTTATAGCATTTCCAACATCTTCACACAGACTGAACCGAGGATTTAGATCTTCCCTTCGAATTGAAATTTATATTGGAGAATTTCTCTTCATCTCTGTCTACCAGTTGACATCTCACTACAAAAGAATATTTGGTCGATCCTTCCATGTTATTTATTCTTATTTATTCTGACATCAGAGAAGAAACCAAGTCCTCTACAGCTAGTGTGGTTGTATTACTCCCAATAGCCACGACTAAGCTATCCCAAGAGTCTGGCAAAAACCATAATAGCCTGATACACTTCTCCTCATCAGTGATATTTATATCCACAAATGATAACTAGCTTAACATGGTGTTAAACTCATTTAAATGCCCAGTCATCGAACTTCCATCACTCATCCTCAGAAGATACAGTTTCTTTCTGAGAAACAACTTATTTACCATAGATTTCGACTGGTATAATATCCCCATCTTGTCCCATAGTTTCTTGGCTGAATCTTCACAAGAGACATTCAACAACACCGAATCTGCAAGACAAAGCCATATTGTACTTCTTTCTTTTATTTCGAGTTTCTCCCATTCTTCCATCGACATGTCTGTCGGTTGGGTACCTGGACAGACCGTTTTCAATTGTTCTCAATATAAAAGAAGATCTTCCATTTTAAGATTCCAAAGCTCAAAATTATGGCCATTGAGACTTTCTATCTCCATTCTGGAACTTCTCTCCATTCTTTATCATGATATTTAAAATAATTTATGACTTACGACTCTTACTGTACCTAGGGTTTAGTTCTTAGATTCAATATTTGTAGATCAAGATCTGATATATTCGCCAAAGAATTACACCACTCTGATAACTCACTTGTCAAGGAATACCTAAGCTCTAATACCACATGTTAGGAAATGAATTACACTTTCACACTAATCGTAGAAGAAGAGAAGAAGAATTTAATCAAGAATGACAATGAAATAAGAAATCACATAGTACACCGAGAGTTTACCCTGGAAACCCTTAACCGGGAAAACCAACATTCCTTTGAGTGTTTTTCTTTCTTGTTGTCTTATTCAATCATAATAAAATGTTACATGTCAAACCTTGGTCCACACCTAAGACACAATCGAGATCATGCCCTCTTGCACAGGAAAGAAAAACCCTGTAGCCAATTTGGCTTACATATACATGACCAACAACCTATGAATTACCATTCATTAACATTAAAACATTAGCATTCTCGCATTAGACATAAAATAATATCATTTACAGCCTTACAAAACGGCTCTTTATAGTCTTTACAACAGGAAAAAACCTAAATATTGGCACCCAAAAAAATGGTTACAGATCCATGCATATCATTGGCTACAAATCCCACAAATCTTGGGATTCTGTTCAATTCTACTCCAATTTAGGTTTACCAGTTGACTACAAGTCGACTTCCATTTGGTCTCTAGCCAGTCGTCTCACGTCCATACTTCAACCTCTTGTTGGTTGAATTGTCATCAATATCTTTGACTTTGACTTTACCTGGTCGACTTTCTCGCTTGTTGTCAATCTACCTCGACTTCGACCTGCTATCGATCCACCTCAACTTCTCCCATCAGTTAATCTACCTCGACTAGAATTTGACTGCAAATAATATAACAACCCAACATGAGGGAGATGTATAATTTCTTTCGTGTTGAATATTTCAACATCATCTCTCTTCTCTTTCATTTTATATAAATAAATAGAAAATAAACAATTTCTTATTGTTAAAACATTTCAATGGTGTGTTGTTGAGTGTGAGAGAGATGTGTAATTCCAATTGGGTATGTTTTATATTCTTTTTATAGTTAGCCCCATGTGTTTTACCTTCCAGGTGTGTTGAGGGGCTGACTGTTTTGAGGTGGAGCTACACCCAAAAACAATGTTAGTATTTTGAGTCAATATTATTTTTTTCCTTTCTGTTTTATAAAGAATCTATATGTGCATCACTATACTATGAAGGTTTAAAATTTACACTTGTGTTTTATAAAGAATTTATATGCAAATTTATATACTATAAAAGTTTGAAACTTACATTTTTGTGCTTAATGGTCCACCAGGAAGTGTGCCCCGCCTCCTTGGCCATTCATGATTAGGGGGCACTCCTTAATTAGTATTGTATTTATTGTTGTCGTTAGTTTTAGTTTTTTCTATTGTATAGAATAGTTTTCTTCAACACTTTCCACTGTAATCATTTAGTTCTTTTTTAGCAATTACTGTTGTAAGCATTTAGTTAGTTGCTTCAACTTGTATTGTCATCACCTAATAATTAGAAGGAAAAATCTTCCTTGCTTATAGAAGGTGTAAGTTTTAAACTTGTGAAGTAAAGCAATGCATGTAGATTCTCAAGAATAGCAGAATTTAATCAATGGTTCATACACATAGTACACAGAGATTTATATCGGAAACCCTCAACCAGAGAAAACATCTCTTATATTCATTATATCTAATTTGACCATTTACCATACAATATATACAATGTTTTTAGGTATTTCGTAGATACGAAAACCCTAATCCCTTAATCCGGGATTAATTTAAAAAACCGCTAAAAATACCAAAATCTGTTAAAAATAGTGAAAAAATGTCCAAATTTTTTTTGGGGGGCACTACTCCTAACCAGGGGGGGCATACCTAGCCCCCCCTAGGACCCCCCTAGGAAGCGCGCGGTGCACATGACACTACGAGAGGGATTGCCAGATGCAGTTGTCGAATCTGACGCACCCACACACACACATGCAAAGAATATAACATATACCCAACATAAGGGACTCCTCTCTCACTTAATAAATATGATGGTTATTTTCTCTTATAATTCTTCTTCTCCATTTTCATGTATATTCTCTTTTCTCTACTTCACGCTATCTAATTTCCTCTCTTCATTGGGAATTTATTTTTCTGTGTGTTTTTTAGATCTAAATTACAAATCAATTAGTATCAAAGCTTGGATCCAACTCATCTTCTTCTTAGCCATGGAATTCAAAAGAGAGGCCATCCAACAATTTTTTTTTTCTCTGAACCATACATCCTTCTTAGGACTTCCAGTGTACCCTCCTCAGGGATTTCAGCACATTCATTTTTCACCATTCTCCACATGCCCTCTTCAGGGTACCGGATGCCTTCTAAGGGTTATCAACAATTTAATGATTCTCAGCACAACATCCATTAACAGATTGGCATCCATGGTGCATGAAAATTATGCCTCCCCCAAGAGTGTCTTATACAAAGAATTATGCATCCACTACCACATCTCCAATTCAGGATTTAACAATGGCTCTCCGAGATCTACTCCATCTGCAAAAATTAAGAGCTCCAACACCCCTGCAGGTCAATACGCGCTTCCAATTACTGAAGTTTGTGGGGCAAATGAATGACGAGAATGTAGAATATTGGCTTCACAGTCTTTCCACATACTTTCGTACATGTCCTGAGATGATAGAAGACATGAAGCATAAGATTGTTGGTCTTCAACTCGAGGGAATTGTGCAAATGTTGTGGGACACTCAACTCAAGAATTCTTCTTGTGTCATGGACATAGGTGACTCAGTCGAGACACTAACACCACACAATACGACGTGGGTGGGATTTTTCAAGGCACTCAGAGACTGCTTCTATTCCCCAAGATATCAACATAACCTTTTTTCCCAATGGTTGCAGCTCTGACAACTCACCCATCAATCAGTACAAAGCTACATAGATGTCTTCTGAAAGTTGCGCATCGAGCTACACATTTCAAAATAGGAAGAGGTATTGATTGTCAAATTTAATTATGGTTTAATAACAATTTTTCGTCGTGAAGTCGATTTGTTTGAGTCTCCTTCCTTAGACAAGGCCTTTCTTTGGAAATTGGCCATGGAGTGTAAAGTTTCTCCTCAAATATTCTCTCCCCCAACCCGATATGGTCGTTCTGCTGCTTGTCCTTCACATACTGATCATTCCATAGTTTCCCCTACTTCCTCATCGACACCTAGAAATGTGCCCTGGTGTACCTTTCATTAGACCAACTCGCATGCATCTCTATATTGTTGAGAACTTAAGAACATTTTCACCAACCAAACTCTATTTGCAAAGGTCACTCAACCAAATTCCTTTGACCATCCTGAAGTAGTCTCTCTCAACAATCCCACTGAAGTGGACTCTTCTATGATCCTGATGACCACTAATGAACTCAACGTCTCTAATATACCTTTGTTCACACATAATTGTTAGATTAAGCATGAGTTGGATTCTCTCATCTTAGATAAGGGAAGCCAAAATAACCTTGTTTCCCATAACTTGGTCACACGCCTAAAACTCCCCACCACTCCGCACCCAATCCCATACCAACTTAGTTGGGTACAAAAGGAAGGCCCTTGTCTCCCTGTATCCTAGTGTTGTGTAGTTACCCTTACGATTGTTCGGTTTTGGGATACTATCGTGTGTGATGTGTCTCCTCTTGATTGTGTTTATTTGTTACTTGGCATTCCTTACCAACATGCCCAACAGACTATCTATCATGCTAAATCTCATCAATACCACTTGCAGCGTGAGGGGGACACCTGTGTACTTACTTCTTCTACTCTTAAATCCACCTAGCCTATTACTGACCACATGACTGTTAATTAAGTTAGTCTGAACCAATGCTTCTCTTTGTGCTTACTTCACCCCATTAACCTATACAATTGAAATAACCCTGTACCTCCTGCCATGGATCCCCTACTCCAATAATTTGGAGATGTCGTCACACAACCCATGAAACTACCCATGTATCACTCTATTGAGATCACACTTGATCTAATTCCTGGTGCTTCTTTTCCCAGCACCCTATCCTATCACATCACTCCCTAAGAGGCCACTGAGATGAAACATGCAATTGGTCAACATTTGAACTTAGGTCATATTCCACCTTCATCATCTCCATGTGCGTCGATCGCCATTGTTATCCTAAACAAAGATGATTTAGAAGGGTGCCTAGTGACCCCCTACCTTTCCCTTAATAAAAGCCAATGTTAAAACCCTTTACCCCCTACCCTGGATTGAGGAATTGATGGAGCACTCACAAGGGGATTATTCCTTGACACAAATGGATTTGATAGTTGGCTACCATAAAGTTTGCATGAATGCAACAAGTAATTTGGGTTAATGCGTGATCAATTATCTTGACGATATTTTGGTTTTTCAGTAATTCTTACGCAAAACATCTTTAACACATGCATAACATCCTCAAGCTACTGCGAGCACATACACTTAAGGGAAATAAATCCTATGTTGGACACTCGTCGATTCTGCATTTGGGACTCATATTGGACACAACATGGGGTCAATAAGATCCATCTCGGGTATAGGTTTTGGCACAATGGCCAACGCACTCCAAATCCCATGACCTCAAGATTTTTTTTTGAAAGGTTGGGCACCACTTAGCTCAACTTTCGCTCGCAGTATGCTCTACACTAGTTCTCTATTTTCCAGATAGGAATCATCCCTTTGAGATTACAAAGGATGCATTTTAGTTCTCTATTGGGGCGATATTTAAACAGGAAGGTCATTCAATGAAATTCCATTTAGAGATCCGTGTTGCTTTTGGCTCAACACATTAACAACATGAACATCAGTCATTTCAACATTTTATCAATATGTTGAATCAACGTTATACTCAGGAAGCATCTTCCTTACAAGCATCCCAAGACTGTGCGAAACAGAGGCATGATAGGAACTGTACACATTCTTCTTCCAGCTGGGATATCTATATGGCTCTTGTTGCACAAGTACTAATTCAAACGCCAACATCATTTGCAGCGTAATTTCCCTCATTTGTTGTTGGAAGTAGGGACGCTTCCGGATCTAAGCATGGAGGAATTGGGCAACCAGAAAGTGGGCCCCACCTCCTTGGTCGCTCATGATGAGGGGGCACTCCTTATTTAGTATTGTAGTTATTGTTGCAGTTAGTTTTGGTTTTTTCTATTGTAGACAGTAGTTTGCTTCAGCACTTTCCGCTGCAAGAATTTAGTGCACTTTTATCAATTACTATTGTAAGCATTGAGTTAGTTGTTGCAACTTCTATTGTAATCAACTAATAACGAGAAGGAAAAATTTTCCTTGCTTATAGAAGGCACTCCTCTCTCACTCAATAAAAGTGATGGCTATTTTCTCTTCTAATTCTTCTTCTCCATTTTCATATATATTATATTCTCTCTACTCCATTCTATCTAATCTCTTATCTTCATTGGGCATTTAGTTTTCAGATCACGTAACATGGAGTTCACAGGCTAGATCCATCTTAACTCTAAATCTATCATAAAATAAAAAGGATCAAGTCTCTTTTAAATTGAGAAAAAAATTATAATTAAAAGAATTTAATCCCTTTCAACTCATAATAATAAAATGAATTTATTATTATCATATTACAATTTATTTATTTATTATATTGCACTAAACCCATATGTTTGAATCAAAATAAGGTGGTTCTTAAGTGTGCTCAATGCTCAAATTGCCATTCATCTCTGGTTAATTTTCATGGGAAAAAACGATATGGCCTCTTTCATATGTACCCATGGTTTTTAGTTTGAGGCTGATGATTTTTAACCATAAGTAAGTTTTTGATATGAAGGTTAATATCAAAAAACATTGTTTAAATATTTGATATTTTGAAATTATTTACTAAAATTATATAGGAAACAAATTTTTTTTAGGTGAAATCATTATTTTTTATTGTTTAAATTGTATTTTTAATATATAAATAGATTTGACACTCAAAAAAACCTTACCACACTCAAATTATACAAATTTAATCACTCAAATAAAACAATGAAAAAACCTTTACTCTTTACTGAGACTCCCAGAGATAACAATGAAATGTCCAATCATATTAGTCCAACTAAGCAAATCACCTAAAATCACCGCTACGTGGCAGGTCGACTATAAGAATCTTCCAAGTTACGACAATCTCGATATACACGAAGACATGTTGATTACCGGTGGACAGTATGAGCTGGACAAGGGTATTCGCAAAGTCTGTCTTACTATGGTGTTGTTGAACTTCCAATGTTTCTTCTAACAGGTGTCGACGATTACGTGTGAGAATGGGACAAGTGCGGACGATTACGTGCGAGAATCCATTGGTTCGATTATAAGGGAGCCGCCCTCTCTCTCTCTATTTATATATCCACTGACCCAAAACTCATCCACATTATTTTATCGTTGTACCACCTGAGACCATTTGTCTCATTTTCATATAGAACAAAGAACAAATCTATCGAAGATTTGATCAGAAAATGGGTAAATTTCCTTACGCAACGAAGCTCAGCCGACGGTAGAATTGACTTTACAACTCTATAGCTGAACAGCTAATTTGAAAAACTTTACAACCAAATCAGAGAGATACACGAAATCGCAAATTCTAATTAGAATGTTTGAATATAGATCGATGCTATGCAGGCGGAGTTCGATACTTTCTAGTTTCACGTCATTTTCTGTCCGGGAAAGTACTTTACGTGGATGAGATTTCACAAGAAAACCCATATCACAGTTGAAAATTGTTTATCTAGATAATCAAACCCTACACAAGAAACGTACTGGCTGCCCAACAGTGACTTTTCTTAGTATTAATTTAAATGGCAGTGCAACTACCGAAGAAAATGTGGAGTCCAGGCCACTATATATAACGTACTCGTCCAATCTAATTGAATATCTTCAGCTGTCATGGCGTCCATTCACAGTAATGCGATATCCATTACTGTTCTTGGCTTTTTCTTATGCTGCTTGTCTTTGGTGGGTGCAAGTACTTTTGCAGGGCAAGAAAAGGATTCGTCTGTAGTGGTCGTGGGAAAAGTTTTCTGTGATACATGTTTGGAGCACAGGCTCTCCGAAAATAGCTACTTTATATCCGGTAGAATTTAATGCCATTATTTTCGTTTTCTATTTTATCTTGTTTTACAACAAACACATGTTATGTACTGATCATGTGTGGTTCCTTTCTGTTTTGAACGAACGAACAGGTGCTTCGATAGCTGTGGAATGCGGCCTCAACAGGAAAACGATGACCCTATCTATTATAGGAGAAACAGACGAAAATGGAGAATTCAGGGTGGAACTTCCTTCCAATATTCTTCAGTCTGCTGATCAATTGAACAAGTGTTGGGTGAGTCCGCGCAACAGCCCTCTCCTCTCCTGCAAGATTCCCTCGACGTCTGCACCATCAAAGCTCACGTTACAGTCGGTTTCCAATGGAGTTGTCACGTACAGTGCAGGGTCATTCAGTTACCGCCATGAAACTGTACCTCCATCGTGTTACAGGGAAGATTTCTTGACAAGGATGAGGGGTCGAGAAATGGCTGAGAATGTTGATCAATCTTCGAAAGCAGTCCAACAGACGCCCACAATCCCTTCGTTACCTAAGCTTCCACCTGCTAGCCTTCCCAGTGTCCCCCCTTTTCCTAAGTTGAGTGTTCCTCCACTTCCCAGCGTTCCTTCTATCCCGAAAGCTCCTCCACTACCCAGTATTCCTCCGCTACCCAGTGTTCCTCCTACTCCCAAAACTCCTCC
>SNQJ01S0222804.1:0-14920 GCA_010110895.2 Picea sitchensis
ATTCAATGTCAGAGCATGCATCTGATTCAGAAGCCCTCATCTCGACCACTAGTGACTGTTTGGCTCGACACTCACTTGTGTTGTGAGTGGAGCTCTTATGGAACTCACACCACTTTACCATGTCCTTCTTTGGATTCATGTTTTTTTTCTTTCGTTGTGGCTTTGGTAGGTTGTCTTGAGCCGTTATGCCTTGGATTTTTCCTTTGTTCTACAGTTTGGGGGCACCTTTCGCTTACTTTTGACTCGAAGATCCAAAGTCTTGCTTCTTCTGTTTGAATTTCTGCTCAATATTGGTAGCATACCGATATGCCGTACCGAGTGAGGAGATGTCAAGGAACTCCATTTCCTCCTGAATGTATCTGTGCATACAACTGCGGTACTTCAACACCAAATGTTTCTTTGAATCTTTGATACCCATCTTTGTGCACAGGGTATGGAACATATTCGTTAGTTCATGCACATATTGATCCCTTTGCTGCTGCAACATAGTCCATTGTATGTACTTGTCCTCATAGCTCCCTACAGGATAATATTGTTCCTTGATGGCGTCTCAGAAAGAATTCCAAGTGGGTACGACCGAGAACAAAGAGGGTTCCTCCTTGTCCTTTTTCTCACAATAGGTTTCCCACTAGTTCTTGACATGGGTGGTGGATTTGAGCAGTGAAAAAATAATCTTCTCCCGGTCGAAAAAGTCATGAACCAATAAATATCCTTATAATATATTCAACCATCTATCTATGACATCTACATCTATTTGTCCATCAAATATTGGAATGTCAAAGTTTACTTGTACCTTAAAAGGGGTTGCGCCTCCAGAGTGGTTGTTGGATGCATATGTGCCGCCAGTGGGAAATCATTGAAGGATCTGGGCGAAGTTATCCATCATCGCGTTCCTTTGTTTTTCAAGGTCCTCCTTGAGAAATATTTTGATAGGATCTCCTACTCCCTCGTCTTTCTTTTCTCCCCCCATGGGCGGTCGTCAGGGTTTGTGAGGCTGGTCTTGCAAAGGTTCAACTAGATCGAGCCCTAACTCCTTATACCCTAACCTTGTTGGGGACATGCAAAGAAGGATCGAGAAAGAGAAGAAAATTATAATACAACTGATCCCAACTTATGAAGGAACGAAAAAAAATACACAAATAACCATGAATACAAAGATGCAATGGAAATAACACTTCATTTCCTTAATAGACAGAATTGAAATTTGTTTATAGACAGAATGGAAATAAACTAGCTAGGGTGCTGGTAGCTTATCTCTGAGAAGAGATGTGGAGGATACAGGCCTCTGAAATCTGTGTTACAATGAGGCTCGAAGGCCTATATATTATTGAGAAATAATGGAAACCCTAAACATCCAAAAACCTAAGCCTAGGAGATGAAACGCCAAAATATGGGCCTCGTCAGGGTAAATTGATACATCAATTTCCCGGAGTCATAACTTTGGCATACTGTCTCCATTTGACGCACATGATACATTGTTAGAAATATATATCTGAGGAATACACTGCTGATAGAGAATATTGAGGCCAAAACAAACTCATATTTTCCAAAGGTTTGATGCCCAAAAAACGTCGTTTAGGGCCTCAAAACGGCTCTAGAAGTTCAGGACCTGAAAAACTGCCAAAAATAGTAAATTGTGCTACAATTAAGGAAACTAAAAAACTAAAAGAAACAATGGTGGGGGTCCAAGTGGAATAGGCGGGGGTCCAAGTGGAATAGGTGGGTGTCCACCGATATCCACCTGGATCATATCTTCTCACAATAACGCATACATCCGACCAATTCAAAATATGCCCTGATATTCAGATCTTTGTTAATTAATACCAGATCTTGAGGCTTAGACCTCAAGGACCTGCCACTTCATGCCTTCCTTCTTATGCCTTGGGATGTTGTCATGATGCAAATGTCTATTTGTTTCACGTGCACTGTAATGAACTGTGACACCCTCTCAGCGCGGAAAATGAGAATGATATGATTTGCAAAGACTTGTTGGAAAGGCAATGACAAAAACTTGGCACGACAAGAAAAAACAACTCTAGAAGTCCACTGCGCAGCCACCAGGCACTATGAAAACTTTCTACGCAGAAGGAGATCGATGCTATGATAAACAACAAAGGTAGGCTCATTGCAGTAGGGAAGCGCGACAGAAATTTCTAGCGTGGTGGAAAGGTGCTGAGATACTTGTCCCAGGAAAAAGAATTTAGACATGGAAAGGAATTCATTGCAACAGGGAGAAGCTTCGAAGAAGAGAGTCTTACTATGAGAAAAATATCGCCCAACGCACTAGCTCACAGCGAACTCCAATAGGATTCAAACAATGACTGAAAACGAAGGAAACACGACAACTTGAATGAACATACTCACAATACAAATGATGGAAATCGACCTTACCACAATGAAAGGACCCAAGACTTGTAGAAAAAACCACAGACAACGCAAAAATTCATAAGGAAAAGGAGAAACATGCAGGGTGACCAATATTTATACTTGAACGGGTGAGGGATGGAATCATGGTTGAGGACGATAAATCCCCATTGACGAGAAGTTTGGAAGCAGGATGAATATTTTCATAGAAAACTCGTGCGACGGGTACACTTTGAAGTGTGCAAAGTACAAATAATAAGAGCTGCAGAGTATACATGATATGAGCATCATGGTTTCTTAACCTTTCTGACTTCATAGTTAGGTGATGATGGTCATTATATCCGTTGAGGTGACCTTTATTCCAACAACCTGCCTTGACCTCTAGCACGTAAATTCCCTCTTTTTGACATGACTCTATCTTTTTGGAAAGGGACCTTTACAAGTCGCACATGGCTAATTATGACGCCCTTTCTCGACTCCAAGGGCTAGACCCACCACTTTTTGATTTCAAGCCATTTATTATTTAGTACCTGCCTTCACACACTTTGAAACATGAACTACGACTCATCTAGGACTGACTCCATCTGTAAAAAATATGGTGCTAACAGCTAGCTCCAATGGGGATGTTATCCTCCCGGTGAGGTGGAAAATAAAAAAGGACCAGGTTCCCAAACATTGGGCTTTATTTGATCTGAAAACTCTAAAACAATAAAAAAAAAAATGCATCCCAAACCCTCTTGACACAGTCACGACCAGACTCAACATAAACTTAGGGCCTTCACTTTGGGCTTCAATTTTCTGTTGACTACTAACTCGAAACGCCTTCTTTGAAAAAAAAAACTGGCTATTTACAATGACATGATAGACTGAAAAAGACTTACTAAACCAAATAATATTTAAGAAACCTTCCATTCACAGGCCCCCACCAGTGAGCTCTCCATTCATCTCTTGTATCAAATATGCGTTGTTCCCATGATAAACGACAATCCTGAATGGCCCCATCCAAATATGATCAAACTTCATGTTTCCCTTTGTCTTTATTCCTCGGGTCCCACTTCAGTACTAGATAATTTACCTTGAAATCCTCTTGCTTAGTGTGTTTGTCGAAAATCTTCTTCATTCTGTCTTGGTGAAGCTATGATTTGTTGAAGACTTGTTCCATCATTTTCTGCACATGAACCAATTGGTTTATCCTCCTTTGATCATCGTTTGGTTCAACTTCTTTCTCTTGCAAAAACATCCTGACTAGAAATCCCAATGAGGTGGGGAAAACTACCTCTGTTCCATATATAATTTGGAAAGGCGATGTGGAGATCGACCTTTTGGTAGTGATTATGTCGGCCCATAGCGCATAGATAAGCTTCTTGTGCCAATATTTCTTGTTGTCCTGCATAAGTTTCTTAATAATTTTGGTTAAAATTTTGTTAGATGATTCCGCCAATCCATTACCCTATGGGTAATAAGGTGTATAATGTCCAAGAGTTATGTTGTAATCGATACAAAACTTCTCCATCTTCTTATATTTGAATGCCACTGCATTTTCCGTGATGATATTGACTGGGCAACTGAATCTAGACAAGATATTGGTCTCTAATAACTGAATGAAAACTTTGTCGGTAGATTGCCTTGTGGGGACCGCTTTGATCCATTTGGTAAAGTATTTTTTGGTCATTAGTATCCATCTACGTTGAGATGAATATGGTGGATGAATCTCTCCTATAAAATCCATACCCCATTGCATAAACGGTGCTTCGACAGAGATAGGATTTAAAGGAAGGGGTTGTGGATTTCTTTTCCCATCGAATATCTGGCATTCATGGCGTCTGGAAACTTCATTATATACATCAGCAAAAATACTGGGCCAACAAAATCCCACCCTCAATATTTTGTGCACAGTGGTATTCCAATAATGATTCCCCCTGCAATCTCCTTTGTGGAACTCCTTGATAACTCATTATGTATCTTCCTCCAACAAAAAATTCAACAAGATCCCTCTTGGATCATTCCAATACAAAGAATTGTCCAGGATGCAAAACCAAGCCTCTTTCAACTTAAAAAATATGGCTTCGGCTTTTCTCAACCCTGGAGGAGCTTGCAAATTCCTTAACATGTAAATTATGTCAGCGTACCAAGGAAAATCGATGAATTTATGAGATACATGCGGTACCATTTCTTCTTTTGGATTCTTCGACAGATCAACAATGAAATTTATTCCCAAAACGTCGCAGTTTGACTGCACCATCAATTTTTCAAATCCCAGACCCTTAATCATCTTTGTAGGCTTGATTTTGAGGTCATATTCCAATGTGATTGCGATCCATTTACCCCTTCTCCCTTCAGTACCAGGCTGAGTCAGGATATCCTTGATGGAATTGCTAGGCACATAAGCAATGATGCGGAAATGTAGTATATATATCCTGAATTCCTTAAGGGACTTCACCAAGGCATACACTTGTTTTTCCATGATATCATACCTTATTGGGGAGTCTCTTAATGTCCTGCTGAAATAGGCTATACGATTTTCAAAATTCTGCTCATCCTTTTGTAACAAGATGCCAACGATGGTGTATTTTGAGGCAAAGGAAAATAAGATAAAGTCCTTTGTGAAATCTAGGATGCCTAACACTAAATCTAGCACCACCTTTATGTCTTCGAACGACTTCCTAGCTTCAAGATTCCATTTTATCTCATTACCTTCCCTGAGCATATTCATGATGTGATTTATAATCTTAGCCAAATTTGGAATGAACCTCCTCAGAAAATTTACCTTTCCTAGGAAGGAATACACCTCTTTATTGCTCCTGAGAGTGTTGATATTGATGATCCCTTCCACCTTGATGGGGTCTATGTTTATGCCTTCCTTTGAGATGATGTGTCCCAACAAATTTCCTTCTTGCATCTCGATTTTTTTTTTCGGATTTAATGAGATGTCAAACTATCTGCATTTTTGGAAAACCTTCTTCAGATGTTCAAAATGTTGTTCATCGGAATCAGAAAACACCATGATATCATCCAAGTAAATCACGATAAACTTGTATTTCTCCTTAGCAAATGCTATATCCATGGCCCTTTGGAAAGTCACTCTAGCATTCATAAGCCCAAAAGGCATTTTTGCATACATGAACGTACCCCAAGGTGTTGTAAAGGTTGTTTTTTCCTGGTTTCCTGGGTGCACCATGATATTATTGTAACTGAAAAACCATCCAACATTGACATTTTCTAGGATCCAACCATCTTCTGTAGGATGTAATCCATCTTAGGAAGCAGATAGTTGTCTTTGAGAGACGCCCTGTTTAGATTCCGAAAGTCCACACACAATCTTATTTCACTGCTTTTCTTTCTGACAGGTACAAGGTTAGCCACCCACTTTGAAAATATCAAAGACACAATAATTTTGGCATCAAATAGTTTCTTTACCTTATTTTCAATCAGTGACAACAGTAGAGGGTTGATTCGTATCAACTTTTTCTTTAAAGGTTTTTGATCTTCCTTGATGGGGATTACATGATGAATTACTCCAGTGTCATAGACCTTGAAGTCTTCATAACTCCATGCAAAAATGTCAGGGAAATATTTCATGAGGCTGATATACATCTGCTTGATTTTTGGACTGAGTGTTTTTTACAGTCTGATTATCTTAGGATTCTCTTGAGTAACGATGTCTCAATCCTTGATATCTTCATCATTCATAGTAATTCAAGGATTTATGGCTACATATTTTTCATAAAATAATTTTTCTAATGGGACCAAACCTTTGGGGATAATGTTTTTTTTTTAACGACACTATATCCCTTCCAACTATATGGTTATGAAATGGTTCATTGTTAATGCACACAACTACGTCTTCATCCTCTTCAAAACAACACTCATCATCAATATTCACATTAGAAAAAGCGTCGCTCATTTGGAGGAATCTCTCCACCTGTTTGTCATATTCAAACACTTGCCAATATTTGATGTTATCAGGTACTACGGGCCTATGTTTGTCTTCAATTTCATACTTCTTATTGGGAGATATTGGAATTTTGAACACTGAAGCTGAGGTGGCCAAGGCATCTGCAATTTAATTTTTCCCACCGGGGATAAAATTGTACTCTGAAAACTCTTCAAGGAGATCCAACTCTAGATTTATATATGATCTTAGTCTGGGATGCTTGGACTGGTATATACCCTTTACCTGATTTATGATGACCTCAGAATATCCATGAACTGCTATCCTTTTAGCGCACAATTCATTTAAATTTCTGAAACCCAAAATTAGTGCCTCATATTCGGCCATGTTATTCGTACAATCAAAGGCAAACTTGTAAGAGAAGATTTTTGTACCCACTTTGGGAGGGTTGATCCACACACCAACTCCATCTCCCTCCCTGCTAATCGCTCCAATGAAGCTCATATTCCACATTTCATTTTTTGCGCGGTTTCTTTGATCTGCACTTTCCTATGTTTGGTGATCGGCCTTGTCTTTGACAGTCATGACAGTTTTTGGCTCCCCCTATTCAAAACTCAAGTTATTATAAAAAATAGAGGAGTCGACTTCAGTGTCGACATAGTAGATATGATGATTATTCGGTTGGTTTTTTCTACTCACCATGTACTTGAGAAACACCTCTCTGTACAGTCTCCTTTCTTGCCCAAACACAAGGATGGTAGCATAAGACATATCCATATTTAAGGTTCCTTTTAATTTTGTGGCCCAAGATCTGGATAAAAACATGTCGACTTTTGGTGGAATGTCGGCAACCACCATGTCCATGACTAGATTCTTCGATGGAATTTGAGATAATGACATGACCAAGTCTTTTATCAAACCAAAGCATTTCACCTTTTTTGAGTCGAAAGAGAATATATTTATAAGGTCTTGTGACATCCAAGCCTAACTCATCCATGACCACCTTTGGCATGAGATTATGTGACGCACCTGAATCCAACATGAAATTATGTAGAGTCATGTCATGAATTTTGAGATTGACATAGAAAGGAGGAACATCATCAGTATCACCACTTTCTTCTACACGCAGACAAAATAAGATGGCGGGGTGGTCTACTTGGATGTTCAAGGTGTTGGGAGATTCTTCCATTTTTAACATCTTAATGATCTAGTTTATATATTCTTCCTTCTTGATTATCTAATTAAACGGAACACAGATTATTATTTTGGCCATCTCACTCTCAAAATTAAAAGGAGGAGAAGCTTTATCTATCTCTTTGATGCCCATTTCCTTACTTTCCTTAGGTTCTTTATTTAGGGATTCTTCCTTTGATTTTCCTTTCTTTGCCACGTCCCTTGTTGAGTTATATTTCTTTGGTTGGATTGAAGAAGGAGTATTCGCCCAGGGTTCCTTTGTGGGATTTTCCTTTGGAGGCTCTATAGGCATCGTTTTACTCCTGAGGTTATATTTCTTCTGAAACTGCATGATTGCATTGCGATATCCCTTCCCAAACACCTCTGTTTCCGAAGACAACGTATCATCATTCTCCAGCATTAAACCACCATTCGTGTCCATAAACTAATTGTGTTCTCCTTTTTTTAAGAAAACGTATGTATCTTTATTGTCGCAACAATGCATCTAGTCTTGGAACATTTGTTCAAAGTCCTCATTTGTGTAGTTGTTCTAGAAATGGGGTCTTATCTGTTGATCACCTTGATCTCCCTGGTCCCTTTGCTTGATCTGCAGAACGAGATCTCTTCTAAAGTTTTGATTTATAGGCTAGAAATCATTTTTCTCCTTGGTGGCAAGCTTGTTTTCCACAAACATATTTTCCATAATATTTTCCATAGTCTTCATCATCAAGTCGAATTTCTCATCTGACGATCAAGACATAGAGGGTTGCGTGTCCCCTTGGGGATTCTTCCCATTTCTATCAAAATTTAGTTTGATCTTTCCTGACGCCATAAGATTTACTTCAACTTCAATCACATTGCTCATCATAGTGCCTGACATATTAGATCTTATTTCTCTCAACAACAAGGAAAAGTCACTTTCAAAAGAATCAACGTATCGAAGCTGGGCAGCTCTGGGAGGTTGTTTAACTTCTGTGTGGATTGAGTTGTAAACCTTCATGAATCTAGTTGAAAACTCTTGCAATGTTTCCTATGGTGATGTTTTTATATTGTCGTACTGAGTTAGCAATTGCAGATGATTCTTTTTATCAACCCATTTTGTCAGAAACAACATTTCAAAAGATGAAAAACCAAGGATGCTCTCCACTTGAAGGGCCTTGAACCATTTTCTGACCTCCCCTAAGAGGCTCTTTGCAAACAATATCATTTTTTCATCCTCATGATCGAACTCTTCCAGGTCAACAAAATCATTGAACCAATCCAAGTGCTTTTGGGAAGAAGATTTTCCTTCGACATCATATAATTTGGGAAGAAGAGATTTTCCTTCACATCATATAACTTGATTCTCCTCGGACATACCAAATAATGTAATTAGGATTGTAAGGAAAGAGGGGAAAATCTAGCGGCCATAATTCTAGGAGGGTTTTAAGCTTGCTATATGGTCCGATTGGGGATTATGGAAGTTCATGGGGGGTTAGTTGGTATCACATATTGGAACCTTTTCTCATTGAATACTATTTCATCCAAGTAGGATTCTGATTTAGACCTGAATAAAGTTTGTTCAAATAGTATATCGAATTCAAGGTCGACGATGCTTTGTACTCTGTCTTTGGGTAAAGATAGGTTTTTGTCTAGGTAATAGAACGTGTCTAGTATCTTCTTCTTTTCTTTGCACATAGGTTTTTCTGGATTAGACACAGGCGCTACAGGTTCTGGATCAGGGTTTTCTCTGTTATAAACTTTCTTTGGAGCCTGGATTTCTGATTTTGACTACTCTATGTTATTGGTCTTATTTATTGGAGTCTCCATGGTAAAATAGGTTTCAACCAATAGAGACGTCTGACCCACTGTTACACTCAGGGGTCAAAACTAGAGCTTTAGTCGTTTTCCCAAGAAACGTTTTTTCAATTTCCTCCTTGGAAATGACACCAAGATTTTAGCACTCTGTAAATTTGTTTGGATGATAAAACAAATGAAAGAGGTAACCTACAGACCATTTTTAATATAGGAAACTAGCTTTTCCAATATAGATAGGGATCTCTCTAAGACTTAGTCTCTAATAGATGATGACTTTGAATTGTCGACTAAATTTATGTGTTTGTAAAATGTTTCGGGTTTCGCTGGCAAGGAAATACAAAAATTTGGTCTATAGAGTCAACCTCCTGAAAGCGAGAGAAATCAATGACTTGGTAGATAAAAATTTGAGAGGATAAAGGATAAGAAGGTAATGGTCTTTCAGTTCAAATGTATTTGTGTGTGGAAAAAGAAAGAGTACATAAAGCAACTCAGAGCACCATTAAAGATGAATTCTAAATTACTTAGAAGAAAACATAGAGTTTAAAGGGTGAAGTCTAAAGCACCTCACAATGAATTTTAGACTTATTCAACGTTCCAATTTAAAAAAAAGGAAAGGCATGAATATACAGAAAACATGAAGTACATACATAGATGGGATCACAATACATCAAACCACCACCATTAGAATATTTTTGTCAAAGCCTCAGGACTTCTGCATTATATTTCAATTGGGTTCAAAGATTACATTCAATAGTCTCTTGTCTACACTACTTTTCTGACCCGGTTTACATTGAAAAGATAGAATATATAGAAAAAAATGTGCCCCTTGGGATGCTATGCCTCAAACTACTTCTACTAGAATTTTGGTTCCAGTTATTTCCTGCTAGATGACCTTTCAAATAGAGTTTAATAAAAATGGAAACCCGACTGCACCCAATCGTGTCATAACCAACGTCTTCATCATGATCATTCAATCATGAGTAATATTAGATCATCAGGTTGTGATGCATCGACGTTTATCTTTTGTGGGGTGCCTGAATGATTGAGCACACTGTCAAAAACTCTGCCACCTAGTGTAATGGGATCTGGTTGTTGTCATGCGATCACTGATTGTAGTATGCACGTGGCAAGTTGGTGTGATGGATGTCTGTTGGTTGTCACTCATATGCTCCAGGTGGGAACGACGGTCAAGGGACCATGCATATCCTCCAAACATTTCATGCGTTTCGCCTACACTTGTCCTCCTCAACAGGTGGATTTACAGGATTTGCGCACCGAATATCCACCGTGCGGGTGCCCCATCAGAATTCTTGTTTCTCGACAGGAAACATGACACGTGGGAAGAAAGATTATGTGCCACCTTCAAAAATAAAAAATGGGGTCATGTCAATCATGCCTCTGGCCTCACCTGCAACCTTAATACTCTGATTGTTTTCCTAAGAGAATAGTTTTGTTTGTTCAGATTCTTCACTTGGCTCCAAAAGATCGCATTCCCTTTCAGCTTTGTTTGAGTGCTGGCAAGCGTTGCGCAGACGTTAAGCATGGATGGTCTACATTCCTTGAAGTGCTATGAAATTATTTCCTCTGACATCCTCTTTTCTTGAAACAACTGAATGATTACATCTTGCACCTATCTTAGTTGTCTTTTGAGCCAATTCACATTCCCTACTCAACTATGCGACGAGGTCGCTTCAACATTCCTTTCTGCCGATTTTTTTCTAAATTCTTTGTTCTCCTGATACAATTTGGAAATAGCAAGCTACACTTGCTTCACCTGTTGCGACGAGTCTTGAACCTCCACATTTTCAATTACCAACCTTCTCCGTCTTTCACCAATTCCCCTTCTTGAACCTTCAACAAGTTCTATCTGAACAATGTGCATGAGTAACTTCTCAACAAAAAACTGGGTGTGTGGTTCGTTGGGAGCTTGGGTGTCCTCGATCTTCTTGATAAACCTCAATCTGCCTCTTTTTAGGGGTGTTGGATGTTGGGATGATGAGTCTTTTATTTCATTTCCTTTTCCCATGGCCTCTTCCATTCTTTCTCCTGCGCTATGAAATTCTTTTTCCCCCGTGGATAGAGGGAAGTCTCCTTTAGGGTCCCTGGGGATGTCGGCTGAAATTAGAAAGGAATCCCAGTATTTTCCTAGCCATATCAACTCCTTGACTACCAATAATCTGATCAATGATAGATGAAATAATTTCTTCCTTGGTTGGTCAACTTCGGCTTGGATGTTGTCTTCCATCCTCTTCAGGCTTCAATGCAAGAAGAACGATAAGTTCAAAGGATTTTTCCCTATGAAGTGCATCAACATCCTGATGTGATATGGATATACTTTGTCAAACATTCCTTCACAGGTGAAATACCTTCTAATCACCTTTAGGATCTTTTGTAAAGGCTCCTAGAGATATCAACTCAGAACACCCGCTCCGATTTTCCCATTCAGACAGTTTGGCTTGATAAAGTCTTTATAGCATAATACGTCTAAAGGCATGCTTTTAGACCACTTTTCACTGCGTAGAGGGATCTCCGTCGCAATTGTCAGATTTTCCTCCGTCACCCAGAATGTGATTCCCGCAATGGTCGCGCAGAACCCATTAAACCTGAGAGACAACTGTTTAGCCAGCTTCACATTGTATCCTTTTATCTTCTCACAATAACGAATACATCCAAACTATTCAAAATATTCCCTGATATTCAGATATTCGATAATTAACGCCAGATCCTGAGGCTCGGACCTTAAGGCCTTGCCACTTTGAACCTTCCTTATTATGCCTTGGGATGTTTTCATGATGCAAATGTGTATTTGTTTCGCACGTGTGGTAATGAACGGTGACACCCTCTCTACGAGGAAAATGAGAATTATATGATTTACAGAGACCTGCTGGAAAGGCAGTGACAGAAACTTGTCGCGACAAGCAAAATAAACTCTGGAAGTCCACTGTGCGACCGCTATGAACTATGAAAACTTTCAGCATAGAAGGAGATCGACGCTGTGATAAACAACAACGATAGGCTTGTCATGGCAAGGAAGCACAACAAATTTTTTTGGCATGGTGGAAAGGCGTCGAGATACTTGTCGTGGGACAGAGAATTTAGATGTGGAAAGGAATTCAATGCGACAGGAAGAAGCTCTGAAGAAGAGAGGCTTACTGTGAGAAAAACTATTGTCCGACGCACTAGCTTGCAACGAAATCCAACATGCATCAAACAATGACTGAAAACAAAGGAAACATGAAAACTTGAATGAACAGAATCACAATACAAATGATGGAAATCAACCTTCCCACATTGAAAGGACCCAGGACTTGCAGAAAAAACCATAGACAACGCACAAATTCAGAAGGAAAAGGAGAAGCATGCAAGGTGACTAATATTTATACTTTAATGGGCGAGGGATGGAATCATGGAAGAGGATGATAAATCCATGGCGACAAAAATTTTGGAAGTAGGCTGAAGATTTGCGCAGTAAACTCGCGCGACAAGTACACTTTGAAGTGTGCAAAGTACAAAAGATAAGAGCTGCAAAGTATATGTGATATAAGCACCGTGATTTCTTAACCTTTCTGAATTCATAATTATGTGATGATGGTCGTTATATCCATCAACGTGACCTTTATTCCAACAACTTGCCTCGACCTCTAGCACATAAATTCCCTCTTTCTGATAGGACTTGATATTTTGGGAAAGGGACCTTTACAAGTCGCACATGGATAATTATGAAGCCCTTTCCCGAATCTAAGGGCTAGACTCGCAACTTGCTGATTTCAACCCATTCGATATTCAGTACTTGAATTCACATGCTTTGACACACAAACTATGACTCATCTAGGACTGACTCTAACTGTAAAAATTACGGTGCTAAGGCTGATCATGATCATGATTGAGGTTTCTTTGTGGCTTTAACATGGAGGATCTTCTTATGTAGTCTTTTTATTGAGTCTTTTGTACTTCTAGAATGTTCTTCTTAAATGGATTGCATTCTTCCTTCTTCATCGAACTTTTAATGACTTATGCATAAGTCTTTGGATTCTCTTCATTCTTACTTTCTAGAAACCTGGATGGATTCTCTTCAAATAATGATGTGGATGCTTCTTTCTCTTCAACATTTGTGCTGAGATTGACGAATTTTCCTCTTAACATGACAACTTATTATTCAAGTTTATCCACCTCTTTTTCTTTCTTCATCATCTAGTTCCTCATGACTTATTCTATTCACATTGCTTATTCGATTTGGATCTTCAATGTGATTATTTCATCTTCAAGTTTTCTTTTTTGTTAATTGAACTCTTCTTCAAGCTGATTTAAATCATTAGCTCTTTCCTTTCTGCTTCTTCCTTCTACGTTTTTATTTTGGCTTCCAAATAATGTTTTTCATCCTCAAGAGTTTCTTTAATCCTGCTAGCTTATTCTATCTTACCTTTTAGAATAATTTTCGTCTTCTTGACTTCTTTGTTGTTGGAGTTATGTGATTCTTCCATCTTCTTTAGTTCTTCCTAGAGTGACTTGTTTTATTTTCTTTCAGTCCTTAGATATTCAATTGCATTGATCAATTGTTCTTTGTAATCAACTTCTACCTCTTCATACTCTTCCTATTTTGAATCTTCCTGACATAATGAGCATCTTTCTTCATGTTCTATACATGTATCTTCTTCATCAATCTCTAAATCTATTATGGGAGAAGAATAGATATTATGTAGCTTATCCCAAAGTTATTTAGCTGATGAATTTTCTCCCACTTTGTCCTTTACTGAATCAGGTAATCCTTCCATGATGAAATCCATTGCTATTTTTTTGTTCTTCTTCAATTCCTTCTTGGCTATAGTCTTTGGTTTCTTGGAACTATTATATCCTGTAACAACTGAATACCAAATATCATATCCATGTGCCTGCAAAAATGTTTTCGTTCTTTCGCTCCACATCTTATACACTAGACCACTCTGACCATCAAACATTGGTAGTCCATTCTCATTGTATTCCATGAACTCCTTCATGATATACTTCCAGTGGAACCTGCTATGATACCAATCGTTGGAATACTAGGAGGGGGGGTGAATCAGTATGAGCACTTTACACCACTTTTAACCACAATGAAAATTATTTCATTTTAACAACAATGTTTAGCAGTTTATCATCAATGTATCATCTATGAATGCATCCAATCATAAATATCATAATCATGTAAACATAAGCAACATCACATAAAGAAAACAATACACCAATATTTACGTGGAAACCTAAATGGGAGAAAACCACAAAATGCTTTCTTATATATATCAAGAATTCATTCATAGGAAGCACCAACTTCAAAATTCTCCAGCTACAACTAGAAGGAGGATACAACCCCTTATTTACAAGCTCCAACCTGAAGGAAGCTACAACTCCCTGAATTCTCTGGCTCCAACCAGAAGGAGGCTACAACCCCCTGGATTCTCTGACTCCAATCAACATGAACCATACATCAAATGATGTGCCTAAAGTCATACACCAAGGCCCTCAAACACATGCTTCAAGAATGCTCCTCAATGTCACCGATATACAATATACCAAGCCTCAAATATGTACCATAACATGTAACTAAACCAGAAACCAAACCAGCCAACAATGCCTCTAATGAATGTACCATCACATTACCATGATGCACCAAATCACATGATATCATCACCATGCATGCACCATAAAACCAAAACCATA
>SNQJ01S0222806.1:0-14920 GCA_010110895.2 Picea sitchensis
ATATTCTATCATGGCCATGCTTCCCAACCTTAGTTCAAATAACTCTTGCATCCTCTTGTCATAGAAATTCTCTAAAAGATACTCCTAAAAATATCACTTGAACTACTTCCAAGTGATCTTGTTCTCATTAATGTACTCAACTTCTGTCAACTGCAGATGAAAATATATCAGGAACTAGAGAAACTTTTATATGAACCATAGATAAAAATAATTACAATGAATTCATAACTATTCTTATATTTTCAAGATGATGCTCCAATAAAAAACTACAATGATCTAGAATTTGCAACTTTGTCCCTTTTCACCCCTTTTCCCAAACTAAGAATTTTTAGCAAGAGTGGCTATCTCACAATATGTGCACTTATGGAAAAATTTCACTAAACCAAAGTTATTTTTCTTGATGAGTATGGAAAATGTCAAGTAGATAAAAAATTTCAGTTTTGTCATCTAGGGTCACTTTTCTTCCTCTAAAAATATAAAAAATCCCCAAAAATGGCCCGGAATAGTAGATTTTGGCCTATTTCAGCGTCCCCATACCAATCCCCTTAGGATTTATTCAATTCATTTGTGGGTTATTTATATTTCTACTTTAATGTACTCAACTTATGTCAACTGCAGATGAAAATATATTAGGAACTAGAGAAACTTTTATATGAACCATAGATCAAAATAATTACAATGAATTCATAACTATTCTTATATTTTCAAGATGATGCTCCAATAAAAACTACAACCATCTAGAATCTCTAAACTTTGTCCCTTTCACCCCCTCTTTTCCAAACCAAGAATTTTAGCAAGACCTACATCTCACAATATGTGCGCTATGGAAAACTCTCTCACTCAAAACCAAAGTTATTTTTCTCTTGATGAGTATGAAAATGCTCTAGTAGATAAAAATTTTCTAATTTTGTCATCTAGTAGTCACTCTCTAAAATATCAAAATCCCAAAAAATGGCCCGAAATAGTAGATTTTGGCCTATTTCGGCCCCCATACCAACTCTTTAGGATTTATTCAATTCATTTGTGGGTTATTTATATTTCTACTTTCTAGACTCTCCCCAAGAGTTTTATCTTAATCTAGACATCTACCAAGAATTTGGACCTAGATATTTAAAAAACCATTATTTTGGTAATTTCTGACAAATCCAAGCAAAATGGACAATGACCCTCTCCTCGTGAATGCACTAGCACCCATAGGCTCCGGGAAACTACTCCAAAAAATTTCTTCACACTAATTTTAAATTCTCATAACATTTAATTAATAAAGAAGCATGAAACAACACCATAGCTATAATGTCCCCACTTTAGGACATCATCACTCAAGCGTAGATTTATGATGACGAGAATAGCCAGATGGATGTTATAGTGAGTACATGGGTATTTGAGAGAATTGTGGGGTCCAAATTTCATTTATGATCATATTCCATCATTATATCCATTCCTATCGTGTTATTTTGGTTTCACAGCATTCGACAATTTCCATGATTTTGACTATTTCCTTTGAGCTATAAGTCAATTGAATTCACTTAAGAGGTCATTTTCAGCACATTACTTGGAGGAACCTCTTAGTGTATTAGCTCATTGAATCGAGAGGAGAAACACTACAGATGGGATGGTTGTAGGTGACTGCAAAGGGCCGGGAAGCCACACAAGGAGAGATAAGGAGCTTTTCAAAGGTAAAAGGTTAATTAATTAATTAAAGTGATTTAATTAATTAATTAAATATTAATAAAATGAAAGTCACTTCTTGAGGGACAAGGTGAGCCAAAAGTATAAAGGAAAGGCAAGGGCCCTTCTCATTCAATTCATGTACGATCTTATTTTGATTTCTGGCTTCAGCTAGTGAGCCCAATATTGGGGGTTTTGAGGGTTTTGACATAACAAACCCTAGAGGACGATTCTGGTGAAAGATCTCCTATCTTGTCCCAAGCTTGGTCTCAGATGAAATACCTTCCACACCATTCTATTCCATATCTACCGGGCCAGGAGAATTCCCACGCTTCATGCGCATAGAGAGGGCTTAATGTCGAGGATTCCAAACAAGAGGGCAACAATTCATCTTTGGAGAGAGATTCACAGGATATTGGCGTGGTTGTTGAGGATTCTATCAATCGGGTTTTCATTGCAAGGCCTTGAACATCGTGATCTAGTGCTTAAGACAGCTTTAATATTCGTGATTATTTCTGAGCAAGCAAGGAATTGAAGAGAAGGAGGGCTTTTGAGATCCGTGATCTAGTCCGCTTGAGGGTTAAGACTTCGATCCCACCCCCGACATTTCACTCCAGTGACTTGCTATTCTCGATCTATACTCGAGAGCTCTGTGAGCATTTGGAGGCCTCCTTTAGCGGTATCGACCATTTAGGTTTCCAATCATCCGAAGAGGCACACTATCTCGCTGGGGATTCCGTGATCTACGAGATCGAGAGATCTTGGAGATTTGGTAACCTAGGTTGTTCTTACCATCACCCGATCTATCGCTTGGCATATTTATTAGGTGATTGGACACTTTTAGTAGCAGGGCCGAAGCATTGAGGGTTTCAGCGTTCTATTTGAGTGTGGCATCTTCCAGCAGTTGAGGCTCGGCACTTGGCATTGGTCTTCATCTCTTATCCAAACTTTGTAGGCTTATTTTGTATCATTTCGAGAATTTTAGCATCTCATACTTGTTATCCATTGTTTATCATATTGGCCATCTGTTGAAAATTCCAGATCGTATTATCTCTTCATTGTAGCATGTTCTTTTATTTTACGAATAAAGAAGATTTGAGATGTTTTGTATTGTCTATATTATCGATATGGTATATTCCATGGTTATATCTTCTTATTATCGAAGAGATACACACATATAAACACATCTAAAACAAGTAGATCAACAAACCTGCTTGACCTAAATACTCACAAACTCGTGAAAAAGTTTTAAAAAGACACATAAACAATGATGATCCTTTGCATAATGGCTTGGATCATTACAGCGGTATCGCATTTAGACTCCTGCCATCTTGAGGGATCTTCTATAAGGAAATATGGGCCCAAGGATTTGTTGGAATAGTTGTGAGTTGTGAAATAGGATATCAAGCACTTTGTGAGAGACTTGGGCATCTAATAACGCTCCAAAAGTTTATATCCATGAAACCCCCCAGTTGGAGCGAAGATGAAGTGACATATTGGACCAACATAGTAGAGGGAGGCGCAGCCGTGAGCAACAAGATGGAAGGAAGTTGTCAGAGAAACCCCACACCCACTAGGAGCACACAACTTTTCTACAATTACAAGGTGCCTTGGGAACCGCATCATAGGTGTATGGTTAAGGGTAAGAAGCATATCGTTCAGGTACACTATGATAGTGATGATGAGGATCTGGAGCAACCACGATGATAATAACTCTTTCACAGAGGCTAGTGACAATGACTCTAGCTCAGAGGATAGCAATGATGACTCTCAGCAGCTATGGATGCTTGCACGCTTTGAGGAGGATGATGACCCTTAATGTAGTGGATAGGCAGCTGGATAGATAGGACGATAGCATCAATGTCTCAACAGACTTATCACATACCATTGATGACCTTTACACCTCAAGAGTGGTGACACTAGTGAGGATTCACACGTGCTAGCACCTAGAGATGATGAGCTTCCTAAAGGAGTCAGGACATCCGTCACCTATTCGTGACATCCATGATAGCCACGTCAGATGAGGAGATTATTGGCACGTCAAGTATGATGGATGAGCCTAGTGTGATGGATGCACACCATGGACAGATAGACCAACAGATCCAAGAGGAGGTACAATACATACAGGCATTTGACCTCACACATAAAGGTCAGCCAGAGGAGATGGAGTCACAACCATTGGAGACTCCATTGGTTGAGAAGATCGCAGAGGCTTCCATTGTGTGGATGGAGCACTTACTCGTGATCACATTGCATGGATGAGGATGCACCTTTTAGTAGTCAAGATGACCATAACACGTCTCTGGAAACATCTGTATGGGATCCAAAGTATGATAGTAAAGGTGTTGAGGCATAGAGAGCACAACCGTCACACCTGATACGTGATGATTCGTGAGGGAGCTAGTGTCGGCATGACCGAGTTACGTGATGGAAAGACCCAATAGCACCGAGACAAGGACATTTCAACACGCCATCTTACGCAGAGGGTGTCCTTTTGGGGATTCTCGACTGCACTAGCGTAACCGACACTAGCAAAGTGAGGGGTCTGAGAGGGAACCTCAAGATGACCATGATCAAGAGTCACACCACTTGGCAAGACAATTAAGAGTTAGTGAGGCTATGATTAGGTAAGACACTAGACATATTGATGACATGTATACGCAAGATGGCAGTGACATCACGGAGATCATCAGTGGCACATGGTAGCTCGGATGGAGGATTTTCCAAGGATGATTTTCACACTATCTGGGAGAGAGTATCTATGATGAGATCCATCACCAACAGTTGTTGATAGACATGGATTATCTAATGAGGGTTAGTGAGATGTATCATGAGGCTCCTCGGGAGCAGAGCTGGAGATGGACCCACCCACCCTTGGGAGTTGGAGAGCACTCGAGAAATCTTGAGAGGCACACAGACCACACTTCAAGAATCAGAGTCTAAATCAGATGAGTCTCTTGAAGAGATCCATCATAGATCTAATTTCCATCCGCCTTAGTGGACACCTCAGATACCCAACCACCACGCTGACGAGGATGCTGATGATCTAGCAAAGGAGCACTAGTTGTTGGGAGACACTTCCATTCGCGGTCTCAGGAGTGGTTGATCTCCATGTAGAGATTGATCCAACAACACACCAAGGATATGTGATGCAGCATGATTTAAGGGAGATGACATGAGTATGTCAGATCATACAATGATGAGCGATAGCTCACAGAGACACGTTGAGATGTGCGGTGGGATTCAGAGGTGCACCACCCTCGGGCGTGGAGGAGACACACTTAGGGGAGCATGCGTATGCCACTCCTTGGGTGCCAAAGATATGATTGAGTGAGAGACCTCAACTCACCATGCTAGCCAGTTCGGGTGAGGGAGTATGGAGAGTGGTTTACCAAAGAATTGAGTGAGTTAAGCTCCCATTGTACCCGATGATTGGGGTTTAGTGATGACTACAGTGGAGAAGTTATCATGGACTATCGATGGATCTAGAGCTTCGTCAAATCATTGATCGAATTAAAAGCATGTGACGCCTTTCCATTCCTACACAAATGGCCGATGTTTCTATTAGCCCTGCCTGCACTTTTTATCATGTAATAACAAAGATGAGGAGGGATAGGCTATGGTTGAGGGCATGGAGAATGAGTAGGTCGAGACTACATGACAAAAGAGTACTTTTATGGCACACAACAACATAGGTGGAAGTGTTAAAGGCTAGCTGAGACTCTTGGGTGCTGCATTCGCGAGTATCATAGACCAGATGATGTGACATTGTAGGGCTGCATAATGATTAGTCCAAAGATTTAGAACAAATGAGACCGGAAGTGATAAAATTCCAACTTTACCATGGGATATGGGTGTTCATTTAGCTAAAGGGGGTGGATGTTCCCACCACATGGTGACCCAGGGTGCACCCAAGAGTCACACACTCCACCTTTGGTTTGGTTTGGAGTGGGTCTATGTGTACTTGTCTTGGGCTTATATCTTTCTTCCACTTGATCATCATGATAGGGCATGTAGATGTTTGGACATGTACTTCTACTACAAAGGTATCTTCATTGATACAATTTTTGGGCAACAGGTCCAATGGTCATATGTATTTTAGCAGGAGGACCTGTGAGAGGAGGATTCAGGATGTATGCAGGGAACAAATAGTCATTCCGAGTAGTGGTCGCAAGATGAAGATCTTGGACAGAGGCTAGCATGGGACCCAAGGATTGCGGTGGATCGAAAGCCCATCGGGTCGGACAGGAGAGGATTCGACAAGGTGGGGAAAGTTATTCTAACTTTCCATTTAGCTGCAGTGTTGAGGGGAGCACAAAGCTTGAGGGTGTCTCACGGAGGTTTTGGTGCACTTCATTCTGGCATCAACATGTGTACTTGATGGAGGCCGTGTGGATCTTGGTTGAGACTAGGAGGATGGACTCACTTTGGGATGAGGCCATGTGTCGTGCAAGAGACTCACGGAGTTGATATATTTCAGTACTATGCTCTGTGGGCTAGTAGCTCATGATCTGATGGGACCTAGGGGGCAACATGTGTGATTGTTCATCTTCCGATGGGTTCTACTATACAACCCACAAGTGATCCCCGGTATTTTATTTGAGATGATTTGCTTATTTCTTGAGGACAATTTCTAGGAGGACTCTGTAATGTCTCCACTTTGAGACATCATCACAAGGCAGAGATTTATGATGACCGCATTAGCCGATGGGATGCTATAACAGTGTCAGGTATTTGAGAGGAACCATGGGGTCCACCATCGATGATCATATTCCATCAATATGATCCATTCCACACATGTTGGATTTGGTTCCGTTTCATTCTTATGATTTCCATGATTTTGACTATTTTGTTTATAAGTCAATGGTATTCACTAAAGATAACACAAGCACATTATTTGAGGAACCCCGCAAAATAGCTCATCGAACGGAGGAGCAACACTGGGCTGTGATGGGATGGCTAGAAGTGACTTTAAGTGGGCTGTGGGAAGCCACAAAAAGAGATAAGGAGCTTTTCAAAGGTAAAAGGTTAATTAATTAATTAAAGTGGGATTTTAATTAATTAATTAAATATTAATAAAATGAAAGTCACTGGAGGGACAAGGTGAGCCAAAAGTATAAAGGAAAGGCAAGGGCCTCTTCTCATTCAATTCATGTACGATCTTATTTTGATTTCGGCTTCTAAATTAGTGAGCCCAATATTGGGGGTTTTGAGGGTTTTGACATAACAAACCCTAGAGGATTCCATTCTATGGTGAGACCTCCTTATCTTGTCCCAAGCTTAACCCAGAGATGAAAATACTCCTTCCACACCATCTAGTTCCATATCTACCTTCTGCAGGAGAATTCATCTACCATGTAAAAGTGTGCAGGAGAGAGGGCTAATTGCCTGAGGGATTCAAAGAAGAGGCACCACCCTTTGGAGAGAGATTCAGGTGGTATCATGCGCCTGCTGAGGATCTCTATCACATGGGCTCTTTCATCATAGGCCCTTGACACTGTGATCTAGTGCTTTTCAAGATAGTTTTATGGCTCGGATTTTTTCTTGAGCAGTGGGGTGAATTTAAGAGAAGGAG
Organism: Picea sitchensis; assembly: GCA_010110895.2. Lineage (NCBI taxonomy): Eukaryota > Viridiplantae > Streptophyta > Pinopsida > Pinales > Pinaceae > Picea > Picea sitchensis. The sequence continues at coordinate 7,244 of SNQJ01S0222806.1, forward strand.
GGCGTTTTTTGCGATCCAGATCTAGTCCATTTGGAAAGGTTACACTTCAGATCTAACCCTCAGACTTTACCTAGTGACTTACAGTATCCCGATCTATACTGAGAGCTCTCGTGAAAGCATTTGGGGAGTCTCCTTCACAGGATGAATTTATCTAGGGTTCTACCATCCAAAGAGGGCACACCATTTGTAGAGTAAAGTTGAATCTAAGTCACTTGAGGAGAGAGACGGGATAGGTCTCTAACTGAAAGATCCACGAGAAGGGCCACTAGCTCAATGTGAGTCAGCCCTTTCATGAGGCATAATGCAAATGAGATGTAGACCTAAGAAGAATGACACCCACCAAGAACAAAATGAGTTCGCGGACTGCCTAAAGGAGGAGGAAAAGATAATCAAGCAAACATATAGGGGCAACTGAAGCCATGGAGTGGTATTACTCAAAAAATCCATAATCAAGTTCAAATAATTTAAGTTTCGCATTGCCTTAACATTAAAAAACAGGTTGTAAACTCGTACCATAACTGAGAAATGAAGTCATCGCCATACTCTGTATTACCATTAGTGGATTTCTTTGTACACACAGTGAGATGTGGCTAGCATCAGCCAACAAATTCAAGAGGAGTTTAGAGCCCCATGTAGTTGCATGATGAACCCTATGGTGACACGTCATAATGGCATAATTAACACCCTATCCGCGGGTTGGCTTTCCAACTATGTAATTTCAATACATTCTTGGAGCTGGGGAGGAATAGGTTGATCATTGATCCCAATGACCATGTCTTGTGCATTGCAATAAACCCCAACATTAGCTAGCTTATCCACACTTTTGTTGGCCTCCCTACTTATGTGAGAGAGGATAAGAACCAAGTGAGATAACAAAAGAGATTGGAGCAGCTCGACGAGGCTAAAGAGTCTCTAGCGGGGAGATATTTTTGTAGGGTCTAAGCCACCCAACAGTTTTGAGAACAATGATATTATGATCTGCAAATCCCCTCTATGATGAGTTTGTATACCTAAAAAATCTCTTGAAGTCCTTTTAGAAGACCATGTAGCTAGACTAATTTGTTTGTGTCATGACCTATGCTTCCCACCATGATGTTGCAAATTATCCATTTGTTGTCTCTGAATATCACCCAAAATCCAATAGGACCCAAGTTCCCCTTTGATGCTTCATCAAAGCTAATTTTCAGAAAACTAGGAGGGGACCTCTACTAAGAGATGGGTTTGGAAATGGAGGGTGCAGAAGAAGGGCTAGAGGTGATCAATCGATTAAGATTGAGATGCTAGTGATTAATGATGAGTTGCTCTTCAGGGTCACATTTCATATCTTCCATTGACCATCGATGATATCTAATTGTTTCTTGAATGTTATCTTTGAATTTAATCGTATGAGATTGTCATGCAGTTTTAGACTGGAAGATCCATCGGTTGCGTTCCTTCCAAATCTACCAAATCACAAAGCCTAGGATAAGCTTCCATACCTTGTTCAAAATAAAAATTTTGAAGACTGCAGTCATGATATTTTAGAGTTGTACATGTTGTCTTGATTTCTATCGTCTTTCCTCATGATTTGAGCTGCCTAATCCCATATGTTGGAATTGTAAGTGCATAAGTTGAGTAGATGATATACACTCTTCACTTTGAGAACAGAGTGATGTCAAAGGTCGATGAAGCTCCCTTTGAAGATTGTCCCAGGTTAAGATTCGATCGTGGATTAGAAGACAAAGGAAAGTGTTGACTTTTTGTCTTATATTCATTTTCCAGATGATTTTCCAAATCCTTTCTCGAGGTTGAATCTACAATTGAGCCATAATAATATAAGCTTATATGATGGAAAAGGTTCCCTTGGGAGAGTATTGCTATCTCAAAATGTTTGTTCCATGATGAATGTGCACTTTGCTAGAAGCTAACTCTTGTTTCCACGAGTTCAAATCACATAGATTGGGGAGTTGTAGATCATTGTGATTAGTTTTCCATTCTCGCGCTTAGAAGGCTTTGGCCTTCCCAGATCAAGGACTTAGAGATATCGTGGGTGATTCTCATGATATCGGGTACATATATCAAATGTACCTTTTATTGAAGAGGTTGCATTTGCTACTAAGAGTCAAGTCAGAGTAGAGCTTCCTCTCCTCCTCTGAGTTCCCAAAAAGTGTGCTTTTGAATCAGGTCACGGTTTTTCCAAGAAAAGTTCTAGATGGATGAACCAGAGACCTGATCATTCCATCAGATTAGCTTGGATTCCTCGATGTTGGGGGTGTATTTATTTTCCAAAGATGTTCCCATAGAGCCTCTGGGTTTTTCAACACTTTCAACCATGGTTTTGCTCCCATTATGGAATTTAGCATGCAGGAGTCCCTCAAACCTCGGTCGCTTGAAATATTGGGCTTACAAAGTATTTCCAATCTTACCAAAGCCCATTTAGGACCTTACTTATTTCCCTTATAGAGAAAGATTCTTTGTATGCTGCGAATGGTCTTCAAGATGGTATTTGGGGAAGCTATCGTTGAAAGGAGATAGATAGGAATAAATTGAAGACCTGATTTAAGGAGAACTAGTCACCATGCAAGATTTAGGGATCAGAAGGTCCTGGAATTGAGCCTCTTTTGTAAGGAGGCAATGAGAGGTTCCCAGGGATTAATTCTGAGGTTGTTATCAACTAGAGGGACTCCTAGGTAATTGGAAGGAAGGGAACTCTTTGAAAAGCCTAAAAGACGAGTGACATGGTTCTGAATGGATAAGGGGGTGTTGAATAAGAAGATTTGTGATTTTTTAGTATTAATAGAGGTGCCTAAAGAATCAATGAAGTCTTGAAGAATGCTTCAAATTTTGAGGATTCTCAGTCATGGGAGACCCCTATCATCCTCGTGATCATAAAAACTAGTTGTGTGAAGGTGAGGGTGAATCGGGCGTGTGGGCAAAAGCCTTAGAGGAACCATCAACAATGACACTTTTATGCATCTATTCCTTTCAACCATGATAACAAAGAGAAAGGGGAAAGGTGTCTCCTGTCTGGATGCCTTCCGAGGGGTATAAAGTCTGAGAAGGGACGCCATGGACTAAAAAAGAAGAAAAAGGATGAGGAAGTAAGATTGAGAAACTCCAGAAGCTAACTTGCAGATTCACTAAAACAAAAGTCAAGAGGGAGGAACGCCTATATCATTAACTGACGCTATGAAAGGCTTTTGAAAGATCTAGCTTGATAATCATGTCCGAGGTTTGGGAGGATTTAAGTTCTGTGGAGGTAAGATGATGTTTTCTAGGATTTGTCGTCCTTCAACATAACTAGATCGCTTTGGAAATAATGAAAGGAAGAATAGGTTTGAGTCTTAAATCCATTTCCTTCATTATTATCTTGTAGATGATGTTACATAAAGAAATAAGTCGAAATTGCTTGGGATGATTAGACCCCCTTCTCCTTAGGAATGAGAGTGATGAACATAGTGTTGAGAGACGAAAGAAATCCCTAAGAAAGGCACGCATCTTCAACCAACTGCCATACTTCTTCCCAAACCATAGGCCAGTAAAGGTGGAAGAAAATTGTAGTGAAGCCATCTAGTCCAGGGGATTTTCCAACCGGGTATTTCCTTTTGATGGCTTGACACCTCTTCAATTGAGATTGTTCCGAAGAGATCTATCAGGATGATCTAGGAGGCTCCAAATTCTCATTGCAGGTCCGTGAAGATACAAAATGCTCATGAGGTTCAGGAGGATCCGTAAATGCTGAAAATTTGATCATCTCAAATGTTCTAGAAAAGTACTTCAATGTATAGAGCTCGACGCAGACCCTTTCCAAGGATGCAAACATTGCATCAAACAAAGTTCATATCCAAAAGTTATAACCAATAAAAGTTTGGTCAAACCAGGGAAAAGTCAAACAAGAGGTGCCACGTACCATGCCCACAAGCTGCCACATTTCATCCATATAGCTGGAAGGATGATGTCAACAAGTTGACATGGAAGCATGAGAGGCAGCCATAATGCGGTCACTCATTTTGACATTTTTAGGCACGATATAATGATGTGGAAGGTGGCGTGTACGTACCAACATCCATACGCTGACGTGCCAATGATCAGAAGATGATGTGGTGTCGACGAGGGTATTAGTTGGATCTCAACCGTGAGTGCCACACTCACCTCGGACACAAGTAATGGCTATGGGAGAATAAATTGGTTGGGTCAAATGGGAATCGAACCCATGAACTATGGGGGAATATTCCTAGAATATTCCAATGCCTTAACTAGATTCTTCTACCAATGCGCCATACGATTAGCTTGTTATAACTAACTTTAAACAATATATTTATGTTAAAACAAATCAACCTAAGTATATAGCACCTAATTTGGCCATAATTAGGCTCCACTCCAGCCTATCTCACAGAGCTATTATTACAAACAATTGCGATGGGACAAAGAGCACAAGGCTTAGAAGTTTGTGCCATGAGTATGGATTGTCTCAATTTACATGCCAAGAGAAGCCTAGTGATGGTATTATCTTGATTTGCATGTCGAGGAGCACTATGCCAAAACACAGGCTTGTTTATACTCATTTTTCTCGTTTTCTCGACAGACCATGATGGTGATATTATTTTTCTTCTATGACATTTTCTATGAAAGTCTTAGTTTCGATTGCTATTAATGAGCGCCATGAAGGCATAGTTCCATGCAAAGAGGGTAAAATTGAGCCAGCTCATAATATGGTTGAGGCTTATACTCATTTTCTCATAATTTAAATGAATTCAATGATATACTCTATTTTAGTTTGATAAATAAATTGAAGAGTGACTTCAAATTTGTATTTGTAAGTTCATTTTGTATTGTAATTTGACATTTGAATCTATGAGAAGCAGTCTCACTATTTAAAGGGAACTTGGAGATGTAGTAAATTTGTCATCAATCTTGTATATTTGAGTTCTTTATTTTATGTTGTGTTATCTCTTATTATTCCTTTCTCAAGTTATTCATCATTTTGTGATATTTTGGAAAATAATCATATTGTCATGTGTTCCCGCAAATCACCCCAATACAATCAAGAATTATTTTGAATCAAGTTAGATGCTAATATGAGTTTTTAAAGATTGCATATTGGTATCTAAGGATTTTTTTTAATCAAGTGATGTCAAAGCCAGGTTTTTGATGTGTATTTGCAAGTTGATGTGACGGGGTTCAAGACTCAGGTTGGTGAAGGTGTTTGAAGGCTCTCCGTATAAATCTTTTGTTGTAAAAGACAACATGAGTAAATATCTCATGAAGTTAAGGCTCTAGAAATACATTAATCGACATATTCAAAAGGATAATTATGAATTAATTATGCAACTATTATCTCTCAAGAAGGAGAAGAAAAAGCTTCAAGATCAATTAATATGTCAAGTAAGGAATTCCATACAGGTATTTTTCATTAGTTAGAAAGAAAGTTGCAGACTAAGGATTAGATATTGGCACCACCGTCACCATTCCGTGAAGTTGGGCAAGTAGAGAATGTAAAGTATCCATGCAAGAGAAACTAGCTCCTTCGAAGGTATCATCGAGAAAGATGATTCCTCGTATTCTTCTTTCCTCGTCAAGATGGAGAACACTCAAGGATGACTGAAGTGAGGAGAACTTCAGATGAAGAGGTCATAAGCGCTACCTTACCTTCCATCCTGTGGAAGGTAACATATGTAAGACATATCTAGGAAGAGATGTTCATTCTAAAGATGGAGTGAAGACATTTCCATTGGTAAGATTGGTACATGGTCTACATATCCATGTGAGTCCTATGGAACTAGTAACTATAATATGGTGAAATGTCGAAGAAGAAGACAACTGCGTACAGAAAACACCAAGAAGAGGCAGAAGCTTCTCAAGACAAAAGAAAGGGAAATGACTAGAGGGATCGTGGTTCCGAGATATGAACAAGACACTATGCTCTTATTGTGGTAAGAGTGGACATTAAATAGAATTTTTGGACACTTTATCTATTAATTCTATGTCTGAAGCATAACCAAAAATATGTAGGGGCACTTGTAGGAAGACAAATAACAACCCCAAGTGAAGTCAATAGTCTTGTTGAAATATTCAATAAATAATACTTCTTAATGGATGGTCTTAATAATGTGACATATGAAGACATCGAGGTATGGTTCATGAACAATGGATCATCTCGCCACATAACATGGATGAGATGGATGAAGCTATCCAATATTACTATAGTAGGGTTCCAAGATATTGCAATCCCTTCAACAACCCCCTTGGAGTCATTATAAACAAATTTTTATTTCCAACATCCGGAGAGAATATTTTTATCTATTTCAAAGAGGCACCTTTGTTTCCTCGCGTATAAAATGTCGAGATTTCCGCCATAATGTTATTTCAAAGAACCCATTTTTGGTTCTTCCATTTATGCCTCTAACAATCCATGAGACAATCTTCATGAGGAAGGTGGAGGGGTGAAGAGGAAGAAGCCCTCGGTTAACTTTTACATTTGACCATAATTCATCACAAAGGAACCTACATCCCTGATGATTTGTTAAGAATATTTACGGCCTCTTTATTATCCTTCCCTTTAATAAATTTCTTTTCATTTCCTTGTCTTGATCTCATTGAATGCCTAGGATTTCCCCGATCTTGAGGTGGCCCCAAAGCAGTTGGAGTTCATGAATAATTTATGGACTTTTCATAGTTGTTTTAGGGGGGGGGGAGATTATAGTTCTTGTTTTCTATATGCGTCCTCTAGTTTGTCCAGATCTATATAGGTTTACCTTCTCACTGCAGCATTTTTATATATCTCTGTCTCATAAGTAATGGTCTTCATCCCATGGTGTTTGTGATGGATTGGGGTAAATCTATTCCAAGATTGGTTATGGATTTATCTTGGCTTTGCCCTTGTTCTCTTCTTTATCTGCAAATTGATGCGGATTTTCCACTGCTTGTGAGTCCGACAATTGATTTAAGATCTCAGAGGAATTACTTGTTGATGGTTGTTTTGAATTACTAAAAATAGGCTTTTTTTTTGGGTTGGCCGCTACCTCCCTATACTTGAGTAAATCCATTGTTGGAATTTTCCCGAGAATTCATTGGAATGGTTTGAGGGAAATTGAGGGGACACTCTCTCTGAAAATATGGCCATGCTCATTGGCAGGTATGGGAACCCTTTTTGCTAGCAATGCATGCAGATGTAGAACCTGAAAAAAAAGTGTTCTTCCAATTCCTATTTAATATCCCTGAACATGTCTATGAAATCATTATGTGTGGCCCATGGGTATGCAAGAATACCCTAGTGGCCATGAACCAATGGTCCCATGATTTATTGGTTGACTAAGAGGCCCAACTAGCTTTCCCAATTTTGGTTGACTTTGTTGGTCCTACCCAAGTAAACTTTTCCTAAGGGATTGGTTTAGAACTAGTGGAACTCATGACAAATAAAAGCAAAAACTTCCCACTCTTATGAATCTATCTTATGAAAGCACAAGGAAACCATGGGTATGCAAGAATACCCTAGTGGTCATGAACCAATGGTCCCATGATTTATTGGTTGACTAAGAGGCCCAACTAGCTTTCTCAATTTTGGTTGACTTTGTTGGTCCTACCCAAGTAAACTTTTCATAAGGGCTTGGTTTAGAACTAGTTGAACTCATGACAAATAAAAGTGAAAACTTCCCACTCTTATGAATCTATCTTATGAAAGCACAAGGAAACCATGAT
>SNQJ01S0222807.1:0-14920 GCA_010110895.2 Picea sitchensis
GTAATAAAGATGTGGCGTTTCTGATCTATTATGTGTATATCATGTATGAGTTGGTTTTGTGTGTATTGTTTTACTTATTATTCCTAATAATTTGCAATAAATGAGTAGCATGAATTCTAGTCCCGATGGATCTTTGTATGTTTAAGCCTTCATCCATGTCACAAGACCTTATGGTATCTGTAATCCTTTATGCATATTGGGTGAGACCTTCCTCGGTCTTGGATGAGGATTGATATGTCGGTGCTCTGGGGTTTTTGTTGGAAAAATCTAGACGAACCCTTGGTTTAAAATCCCCGGCATTAAGAAGGATGTGCGCAAGGGTGGATCAAAATGCCCAGCTTGGATCTAAGCCATAAAATTATTTCACTTCAATTCTAAGAAGGCATAGGTCAAAATCAAGGGGGGTGGAATGAGGGCCTTGGAAATGGGAATAGTCAGTATCTTCATGATAGGAATTTTGTTCAAAAGAGGTAGGGTTCAAGGATTGGCGCATCAATTGGTCGAGTGTGTATTTGAGTTATTTGATGTATTTTTGGGTGGCACATTAGTCCTAGAGGGTCTGAATGGAGGAATTGAGCTTGCTAATGTTGGAATCAAGGGTCTTGATGTCCTCTAATACCACTTGTAAGATACCTGATGTATTATAATGAGAATAAACAAAAATATTGTTGAAAATACCAAAGAACATCAAAATAATGAGAATAACAACATTAACAATAATACCTTTATTGAATGAGAGAAATATTCACTTTCATCTTTGAGGGGGAAACATCCAATAGATCAAATCTCTATTACTATAATTCTTAAGACACTATTTCTCATACCTTATACTCTTATTTTTAATAAGTATATCTTCTAAAGAACATTCTAGAGGAATATCATTCTATAAGTGGAAGCTTCTATTCATTCTTCTTATATTAGACTTTTTCACATGATTCAATAGGCCTTATAAACTATTGTTTTCCTTTATTATATAGAAAATATATTATTCTACCAATGTGAGTGGTTAGGGATGTTAGGTCCCTAAAAGAGGGGACTAACTACAGGGAAGGGGACCCTAAAACATGTGGATGGCACTCAGGAATATATAATTGTGATAATCTAGGTAGATTCTCTCATACACATAATACACCTAGAAAAATCTCTGATAATAATGAATATGGGAAATGTGATGTGGACTCAAGTTACAAAAGAAACCATTGAATCATTTAGGACTTAATAATGTGTCAAGAATGTATTGTTGTATATGAACCTTCCATGCATGTATTAATTGGTCATTCTTCTATCACAACCAACATAAAAACATAGGGTAGGGTTCATCCTTAGATAGATAATGCGATCTTAGGGGTGGCTATGGAAGACAAAGAACCGATTTGTAAATTTTTGCAAAAGAGGTTGATATCCATAAATTATTTTCTTATAAATTAGGTCAAAAGAAACTATGAAGAAAAATGGTAGAGGGATTCTTTATGAAGCAAAATAGTAGAGGGTCTCTTCGATCACTTTCTCGACTGGGGGAAACCCTAGCTTTGGTCAACAGAACCTAGTGCAAGGTACCATTCCTTCACAGGGAGTGACGACTGGAGTATACTCCACACAGGGTCTTTGGAATCCTTGGTAGGGCTAGATTCCATCACAAGGAATGTTGTTCAGGGGTAACCCTTTCCATAATCATCAAACCCCGGGCAAGGCTCCATACTCATACCCGTCGGATCGGTTGGGGGTATCCCCTTCCAAGGTCCTTGGAACATAATGCAGGGAGCAATCCCAACGCAAGTTGTGTCGTCCAATTTTGGAAGTCAGTCGATGATGCCTCAACATACGCAATTTCATTTTGCTGGTCAAGGCCATGGTTTATACCAAAACCTTGGCCAACAATCCAATCTTTCCTAGCAACATGGTGCCAGTCAAAATCCATGGCCCTCTAGTCCTGTAAATGATTCACAACTGAAACCACCCTTTCTGGAAAATTTACATCTTCTAGACTTTTCGAGATTACTGAATGACCTGATCTGTCACGGTCCACGTTGCCCCCCCATGCAGACTAAGTTGCCTTTGGATATTCCAAAATTTGAGGGAAATCCTCGAGAATATCTAGGTGATCATGTGACTACCTTTCAATTGTGGTGCTCTTCAAACTCGTTGAAAGACGACTCTATTCATTTATGACTTTTTCAATGCACTCTTATAGGGAGTGTTGTGAAGTGGTATATTGAGCTCGATGGCTCACGTATTCTTACGTTAATGACTTAGAGATGGTCTTCTTGAACCATTTCCAATTACCTGTGAGATACGATGTTGGCACCAAATTGCTGGCCAACTTTTAGAAAACTAAGGCTGACCATATCTCTGATCATATCCGAGAATGGAAGCGAAGAAATATCTTGATTAAGGTCAAGTTCCCTCCTTCTTTCTTTCTTGAGTGGTTCTTGAAGTCTTTGGTTCCTTGCATATCCAAGGAAGTAGCGAATTCCAGTGTGTTTTCAGAAGAGGAGGATATTATGAGAGCCTAACAGCTTGAACTGATCTACTCTTAGTCTAGCATGATTTACGAGATATTGCAAGATGTGCCATGGTGTACTCTTGATAAGGCCAAACGAAATTTTGGGCCCCATGCCGATGGAATTTTGGGATCAACACAAAGTAAGTCCATGGATCTATTGTCAAATCAGTTGCAACAATTGTCGATACAACAAACATTAGCCATCCAGACTCTGAGTTCAGTTGTTCCCCCTACCTAGACGTCAGATGTGCATAATGTGCAGTCGACAAATCCCAAGGCCAACCAGCAGACCGAGCGAAATAATAAACAATGAAATAAGAAGGTTAAAGGGGATAAAAAGGCTACCAATAATTTTGGCGGGGGAAAAACAAAGAAGAAGAATTCGAAGTATCTATGTAATCTATGCACAGAAGACCACCTGACTCACCTATTCCCTCGATTTGCAAAAGCCCAGAAGCTATTAGTGTAGCAACAACTTGTTGTGTTGACAAACCCTATTCCACAAGGGTAAAATATGGCTCAGGATTCTGCATCCACAAGCGTGGAAGGGGGTAGTCAGGGACCCCCCGTGCCTACCAATAACAACCCCACCACGAACATTTACATGATGAACATCGATGCTCATTTGTCGACCAAGACTCGTTACTATGAAATGCCGAAATATGTCTATAAGGGAAAGGAAGCCACTAATCCATTGAATACTCTCCAAATTGACAAAGAGGTGGGAGAAATAATGACTCACATCCCTAAAGGTATTTTTAAGAAGGCTTCCCATAATCCAAATGCAAGGGTCACTCAAAACTACTCTGTTGTGAAGGATCTGGCACAAACCCCTTGTGCAATGTCTTCTCTTGAATTCCTCCAGAGATTCCCCTCGAAGAGAAAATATTTGGTCTCCACCTTGGGAGTGGCAGAGACTAGTAACCGAGGAGAGAACATTTTCTATCCAACTGACCTAAAACCTCATCTTCCTCACAATGTTTCCTTTCAGATACTAGTGGATTATACCACGAAATATTTTACATGGAACATTTTTCATACATTGGTTGATGAGGGTGCCTCGACTTGAATGATTTTGTTGGCATGTTGGAAGGCCATTGGCCAGAATGAGTTGTCTCTGTCGCCTACGTTTCTTAAGGCTTTTGACGGTCGGTCATTTAGACCATGCAGAATAATTCCTTCCTTTCCCGTGCAGTTAGGGGGTAAAACTATGTGTGTCGAAGTTGAAGTGGTCGATGCACCTCACAACTACAGTATTTTATTAGGAATAATTTGGACTTATGCAATGCATGCAGTGGTTTCTACGGTTTTTCGAGTCTTTTTCTTTCTGCATGAGGGTCGGATTGTGACCATCGACCAGTTGTCCTTCTCTCGTCCTGACCCTTCATCATGGGTTTCCACAGTCCCGATGATTGATAACCTACATCCTGGCACTGTCAGCTTAGGTGTCAGTTTGTTTCCTTCATTGAAGGGAAATTTTTATTACCTACCACCTTCCAACAATGTAAATCTTATATCGATTGTTCCCGACCAACTGAATGCTACAATTTTGCAATTTTCATCTTTTAGAACGAGCTACTTTAACGACGCATGGACATTACCTTCCCCACCATATTCGATGGAAGGGATAGGAAATCATGGCATGTCCATGCCCTTATCCATGTCCGAGCTTGCATACAACATTGTCCAGCAAGCCTCAGCCAACCAGGATCTAGCTCCCTCATAGGAGTTAGATCCAATTTTCGATCCTATTTGGGCTCAATATTCTCTTTCCACTCAAGATCCTTTAGACTTGGTCTTTCCCTCTGACGAGGTGATTCTTGAAGAAATGAATGGTCCCGATAGACCTTGGGATGATATACATCATAGATCTTATTTCCTTCCTGAGCTTAGGATAGTAGAAGTGGGAGATTTGTTTTTGACCGTGAATGGAGATAGTCCTTGTCCCATCAATCCTCTAGCTACGCACAGATTTTATGCCAAGGGTAACATGGAAAGAATTTCTACAACTATTCCAATCAATATCTCTAAAACCCTTGGCATCATGGAGAATGTTTCCATCGGAGAATATCGCTCCCCCGAAGAGATTCGAACTTACACCGAGTGATGCAAAGATTTTTGTGACTTTTTTTCCTCATCTTATGAGAAGATGCTAGGAATCGACCCATAAATTGCCGAACATGAAATCACGACTTATTCTTATGCCAAACTGGTCTGACAGAAGCTTCATCCGGTCAATCCTCGAAAAGTAGCAGAAATCAAGGAAAAAGTAGAAAAATTGCTCAAAGTCGGTTTTATCTAACCTGTACAATTGATGGAATGGGTGTCGAATCCAGTTGCGGTAAAAAAGAAACAGGGAACAATTCATGTTTTTATGGACTTTCGTGATTTGAATAAGGCATGCCCGAAAGAAAATTTTCCTACCCTGTTTATTGATCATATAATTGATGAATGTGTAGGCTATGAAGTCTTTTTGTTCATGGATGGTTTTTCAGGATACAATCAGATTCAAATCAAACCCAAGGACCAACATAAAATGACTTTTATTTGTCCTTGGGGTACCTTCGTGTATCGTAAGATGCATTTTGGCCTCAAGAATTTTGGCACCACCTTTCAGTGGGCCATGTCATTCGCTTTCCATGACCTCAAACACATAGTCAAGGCATACCTTGATGATCTAGCATCACGTTCTCACAAGATATCTAATCATCTCGCCCATCTATGACTAATCTTTTAGCGATATCGCTACTATCAGATTCACTTGAATCCTAACAAGTGCAGTTTCTACGTGACATGAGGTCATCTTTTAGGTTTTATTGTATCGATAAAAGGGATCATGGTCGATCCTCTCAATGTTGAGGCGATAGTTCAATTTCCTTCCCTATGCACGATACCCCAGCTTCAGAGCTTACAGGGGAAAGAGAATTTTCTTCAACATTTTTTCACTAATTATGTCGAGATCACTAAAGGGTTCATGCATCTTTTGAAAAAAGGGGTCTCATTCTATTTGGATGAAGCTTCTCAGTTCTCTTTTGAAGCGTTGAAATGTGACCTTACGCCTGCCCCTCTGCTCCGGCCTCCTGATTATAATAGTGATTTCTTGTTGTATTTCACTATTTTAGAGTCAACCATCGGCATGGTATTGGTTCAGGCAGATGATATGCTCAAATAACAATTTATATATTATCTTAGTCGAGGCTTGGTTGGACTAGAACTCAATTACTCTCATGTTGAGAAACTTGCTTTGGTAGCAGTCCATGTTGTCCAACGGTTCTATCACTACATTCTTCTTCACAAGACCACCGTCATTGTCATAATCAACCCTTTGCAATATGTGTTAACATGACGGGTCATTGGAGAAAATATTATTAGATGGATCGTAATTCTATAGGATTTTGACTTGGACTTTGTTTCTGTGAAATTCAAAAAGTCATTGGTCTTTGTTGAACTCATTTTGGAACTATTGGTCGAGTCTAGTGATATCATGCTCGAAGAGTCACCTATTAATGGATATATTTTTTTAATTTCATCTTCGGACCCATGGTATGGAGATATACTTGTGTATCTCCAAACTTTGAAGTGCCTCGCTTCTGCTTCTCGTGATGAGAGTTGACGAATTCAACATCAAGCACGCAACTATCTTATACTCAATGACACGTTGTATCATCAATGTGTAGATTTCATTCTTCAACAATGTCTCACAAACGAAGAAGATCTTGTTTTGAATGAATGTCACACTAGAGCATATAGTGGTAATTTGTCTGATTTGGAAACAGCCCAAAAGATTCTACGTGCAAGTTACTTCTCGCTCTCATTAATCAAGGATTATGTAGAGGTAGTCAAGAAGTACCACCCATGTAAAATAATTTGTCAAAATATGTGATCACATCCTGCTGCTATGTTTCCAGTCATTGTTGTTTGTCCTTTCACCAAGTGGGGGATTGATTTTACTACATGTCACGCAACTTCATCCAATGGCATCGTTACATCATTGTAGCAGTAGACTACTTCAAGAAGTGGGTCGTAGCTATGCCAACGTTCAAAAATGATTGTGAAACCGTGGCTCTTTTCATCTTTAATTAGATAGTAGCAAGGTTTGGTATCCTAAAGGAGATTTTCACTGACCATGGCAGTCACTTCCATAAAAAAATTATGACTAAATTAACATCAAATCTCAGGTTTAAATAGGAACATTTGTCACCCTACTACCTGCAAGAGAATGGTCAGGTTGAAGTTGTGAATACGTCTCTCAATACTATTCTCCAGTGGATGATTAGTTATGCCAAGTCGACTTGGAATTTGATGGTGTATTCAATGTTGTGGGCCTATCAAACATTTGTAAACATTGTCACCGGTTTTTCACCTTTTCAACTCGTATACGGGTTGGAAGTGGTCTTACCTATTGAATGTCATATTCCTTCTTTAAATTTGGCAATGGAATTCCTTCCAGACACTTCACCTCTTGAGGAATGCCTTCTATATCTCGAGAAGTGTCATGACACAGCCTTAGACAATGAGGCTCATAACAAATGATTCAAGTGTTAGTATGATTAGTATTTTCTTCCTCGGATTTTCTCCTAAGGCAATCTTGTCCTGGTCTATGATCAACAAAAGGATCCCCTGGGGGTAGGCAAGTTCAAACCGATGTGGTTCAGACCGTTCATTGTGAAAGAGGTATTAAAGAAGGGTGCTTACTTTCTAGTTGAATTTGAGCGAAATTCTTTGGCGGAGCCTAGAAATGGGTTCAACCTTAATAAGTACTACTCTTAGGTTGGTCACCTAGGTGACATCTTGTATATATGTATAGTCTCTTATACATTTTTGTCTTTTTTTTTTTTGTGGACGTGTAGTTATTTATGTCTTATTTTTCACTATGGAAAATATCAAGTGAATCGGAGGTTTATTTTGGGTTCGCAGACGGCACTAGCTGACACACTCGGAGGCTTGCTTCCGTAGCTTGGGTGATTTTCACACCTGGAGGCCAGTTGCTATCTTCCAGAGGTATTTGTCTAGGAGACACTACAAACAATGTTGTCGAGTATAGTGCAGTGATAGAATTTCTTTGTGATGCTTTGTCACATGGAAATTCTCGCCTTTGGGTCTACCTAGATGCTCAGCTAGTTGTGTCCCAGTTAACTCGGATTTTTCGTGTTTATGATCTCACTCTGAATCAATGATTACTTAGGGTACATCTCTTATAATGATATTTTGATTACATTACACATATCCATGTTCCTAGGATATTCAATCATCTAACAGATACTCTAGCTAATCAAGTTTTAGATTGGCATGTTGGTCACATATAAAAATAAAAGCACACAAATACACATGTAAATACATTAGTAAAAAATGTTATCCATAAGACAAGAAAGATGTGTTTATATATATATGTGTGTGTGTGTGTGTGTGTGTGTGTGTGTCCAAAAAAATAGTGTTATGAGTACATAAGTGGGCATGAAATCCTCAAAAGTCATCGGTCTACATCGTTGGGCTTACGCCCTCAAAAAATACATATAGTACAAAAAGTGCCCTCGACACATCAATGGTCTAGTAATATCTAAGGACAAGACCTATTGGCCCTGGTATAATGTACAATGACGTTCGCAAGACATTGGTGTAATATTCCATATATAAACAAGTATGCATAACATAAATAAATAGCTAGAAATGGTAGATGAACAACAATATAACCAGAACAACACCACAATAATACCAAAATGATGCCAGAATAACACCAGAAAGAGCACTTTGATTACTGAGAGCAATGTTCACTTGCCTCTTCGAGGGGGAACCTCCAACAGAGCAGAGCTCTATTACAATAATATCCAAGACAAAAGTTCTCATACCCTCGACTCCTATTTATACTAAATATGTCTATCAAAAGAACCATCTAGAGGAAGATCCTTCTAGAAGCGAAAGCTTCTATTAGGTATTCTTGCATTGGACTTATTCTTCCCTATTTCTAGGCCTTATTAATATTGACCTTTATAACATGGAAATATATTATTCTACCTACATGAGGGGTTAGGTTCCTAACATGTCCTCCCCCTTAAAAACATCCTTGTCCTCAAGGATTGAGATGAGGAAATTGTTGCAGAATGGTAGATGGTTCCCAAGTGGCATCTTTTGGAGTTGTATATTTCCACTGGACTAACACTTCCTTGATGGTTCTTTGATGTAGACGAAGCTCAAAATAGTCCAAAACTGCTAATGGTTGTAGCCAAATGAAGCCCTCTTCGTCCAACTCAGGAAGGTTGGTTTGAGTTTGGCACTTAGTTCCAATCACCTTCTTTAAGCAGGAAACATGAAAAATAATATGGAGCTTAGAATGACTGGGAAAATCTAATTGATAGGCCACTTGTCCCACATGCTTGAGAACGGTATAAGGACCACACAATTTGGGCACTAGCTTCTGACAATGGTCATCCTTGAGGGAATTTTTCCTGTAGGGTTATAGTCTAAGAAACACATGATCCCCTTCTGCAAATTGATGTTTAGAGAGACCTTGATCTGCTTGATTATGGAAGGGTTTACCCCTGACCGACATTCCTTGTGAGGGAATCGAGCCCTGCCAAGGATTCCAAAGACCTTGTGTGGATTATACTCCAATCGTTTCTCCCTGTGAAGGAATGGTACATTGCACCGGGTTATGTTGACCAAAGTTGGGGTTTCCCCCAGTCGAGAAAGTGATCGAAGAGATCCTCTACCATTTTGCTTCATAAAGAATCCCTCTACCATTTTTCTTCATAGTTTCTTTTGACCTAATTTATAAGAAAATAATTGATGGATATCAACCTCTTTTGCAAAAATTTACAAATCAGTTATTTTTCCTCCATAGCCACCCCTAAGATCGCATTATCTATCTAAGGATGAACCCTACCCTATGGTTTTATGTTGATTGTGATAGAAGAATGACCAATTAATACATGCATGGAAGGTCCATATACAACAATACATTCTTGGCACATTATTAAGCCCTAAATGATTCAATGGATTCTTTTGTAACTTGAGTCCACATCACATTTCTCATATTCATTAGTATCAGAGATTTTTCTAGGTATATTATGTGTATGAGGGAATCTACCTAGATTGTCACAATTATATATTCTTGAGTGCCATCCACATGTTTTAGGGCCCCCTTCCCGATAGTTAGTCCCCTCTGTTAGGGACCTAACATCCCTAACCACTCACATAGGTAGAATAATATATTTTCTATGTAATAAAGGAAAAAATTAGTTTATAAGGCCTATTGAATCATGTGAAAAAGTCTAATGTAAGAAGAATTAATAGAAGCTTCCACTTCCATAATTATCTTCCTCTAGAATGTTCTTTAGAAGATACAATTAGTACAAATAGGAGTATAAGGTATGAGAATTATTGTCTTGAGAATTATAGTAATAGAGCTCTGTTCTACTGGATGTTTCCCCCTCGAAGAGGAAAGTGAATATTTCTTTCATTCAATAAAGGTATTATTGTTAATGTTGTTATTCTCATTATTTTGATGTTCTATTGGTATTTTCAACAATATTTTTGTTTCTTCTCATTATAATACATCCGGTATCTTGACAGTGGTATTAGAGGACATCAAGACCCTTGATTCCAACATTAGCAAGCTCAATTCCTCCATTCATACCCTCTAGGACTAATGTGCCACCCAAAAAGACATCAAAGAACTCAAAGACACACTCGACCAATTGATGTGCCAATCCTTGAACCCTACCTCTTATGAAAAACCTTCCTATCATGAAGATACTAACTATTCCCATTTCCAAGGCCCTCATTCCACCCCCCTTCATTTTGACCTGTGCCTTCCTAGAATTGGGGTGAAAAAATTTGATGGCTCAGATTTGAGGTGGGCATTTTGATCCATGATTGTGCACGTCCTTCTTAACGCTGGGGAGTTTAAATCAAGGGTTCGTCTAGATTTTTCCAACAAAACCCCAAAATCATCAACATATCAATCCTCATCTAAGAGTGAGGAAGGTCTCACCCAAGATGCATAGAGCATCACAGAGACCATAAGGTCTTGTGACATGGATGAAGGATTAAACATATAAAGATCCATCAGGACTAGCATTCATGTGACTCATTTATTCCAAATTATTAGGAGTAATAAGTAAAACAATACACACACAATCAACTCATACATGATATACACATAATAGATTAGAAACATCGCATCTTTATTACTAGAGTTATTCCATCAACTTCATATATCCTCTATATAAATCCTTAGAAATACAACACAATTCGCAATTTGTCTTCTCTCAAGACTTAGACATATAACAAACACATAAGTATATTCAAAAGAACTACAATATTACAAGAAGTTTATAGTGAGCTCGATACAAAGGACTCAATGAATCTCCTCTAAACATATAGCTAGCCCCATTTCTGATATCATTTCTTCCTTTTATAACTTTCTCTGATTGAGATATCTGTCTCTTTCTACTATGCTCCACTTGCTTGAGTGAAAAAAAATCCTCACACACTTTTGGCACCCCCATGTAGTCCATGTAGCCTTCAGGAATTGGGGAAATATTAATTCAACTACCAACTCATCTTTTGTAAGCTCCACAATCCATTGTGATACTGGAAGCAATCATTCAAGAGGATTTACACTCCCATTGTACTCCTACCTGAGTTTTGAAGATCTTGAAGTTGTTGCTCGAGTTATGAAGACTTCATCTCCAGTCGCAGGCATCACTAGATTCTTGAAGATGCATAGTGTACCTGCATATCTTTGATTGGTTTTGAGATGTAGATCCATTTTTTATTACTTGCAGCTAAACTTGATATATTTATATGACATGGATATGCAATGTATTTGATTGGAATCCATGATTTAGTTCATCTCGAGCATGGGTATGCCTGCCTCAGAGAGACAATTTTTGTTTTGCAGATGGCACATCCCAAACTCTGGTCCTGAGCTCACTCAATTTTGTTCATTGGTGAAGATGTTGTAATGTATTTCGGCCATCAGTTTATCTTCTGATCTCATACATTAGGGGGCATCTGTTGTAGCCCTAAAATTCCCTACTCATGCATACATGGCATTGGCCTTCTTACATGCATGATTTTCCAAATCATTGTTGAGGAGCTCTACTTAAAAAACCAATTTTTGGAGCATGCATGCACCCTACACCACTACTTCCCATGTACATATGCTTGTTCCATGCTAGACATCCCATGTGCATATTCTTGTTGCACACTAATAAGCTCGTGTATACCTCCAAAATTTGTCAAAATTAAAAAGTTGGAAGGAATTCAGTGGAATTTACAGGCTATTATAGGTTTCCCAAACAATTCACCTGCTATATCTCATCCCCTAACCAAATAACCATCCTTTTGTCATATAAAAGGAGGTGTTGTGGCCTCATTTCACAACCAAGAATTAGAACGGTGAAACTCTTCCCAATTTCACTTCCCTTCCTTGCCCAAGCATTTGCAACATTTTGTGAGTTACTGCCTCAGCATTCCCTCTTCAACCCATTTTCTTCCATTCAATACATTCCCTTTCCTTGAGGTTCTTAGTAAATTGTGAGAAGAGGCTTATTGAAGGTGCACTTGGAGAATGGTAAATAGGAGCGTGGACTAGGTTCGCAGAACAGTGGTTGGAAAGTATTGTACGTTTCAGTCGTTGTTTAATGAATAAAAAAATATATTTTCCCTATCCCAAATGATGATGTTTTATATCTTTTCTTTTATTTATACATAACATTTGATATCTAACACTAATATATGAATAAAAATAGCATGTGCATAGCCTTGTTTTCCTAGTCTTAGATGCAATTCATCTTTGGGAGGATACTTGCAGTCTTTGGAGCTACGGAGCTTGAGGACATCATCACCAGACATTGGATAAAAGGTACAGTTATTGATCTCCTCTTGTATTGTTTTATGTTAATTTATTTTGGTATGTTTGGGGTAGTGCAGAAACTATATTGAATATTAGAAGGCCATTTTCTCTGTCTATATCCTAAACCCTGGAATAGTTATAGGAGGATTTTCCTACTAGCAAAGAAGAGTTGAGATAAGAATAAAAGTGGATGAGATAGGTGGAAAAGAGTTATCCAGGGTAACATGATGACGGGTTGGGCCTAAGATGAAGAGAAAAGGGACTGCACCAAGTAGTAGTGTGAAAGAGTATGTCATGCCAGAGTGGATCACATAAGAGGATAGGCCCGCAAAGAGGCATGGAAAAGAGGATAGGGTGTCTAGTGGGGATACCAGTAGTGAGACTAGTAAGGGCCTAGGTGATGAAGTCCACACCCCTTGGTGTTGTAGAGTGTCACAACGTTAGAGGAAGATAAAGCATAGATCAGTGGTCTGTTGATAAGAGGAAAAGATGGCGTGCAGAGAAGTAGTGCGTTTTTCAAAGAGGAAGATAGTACACAAATTGGTAGTGCATCGATCAGACTAGAAGATAGAGCACACATTTGTGGTGTGTAGATAAAACAATAAGGTAGAGTGCAACGTGTTATTACATTGAAAGAAGAGAAATATGGAGGCTCCCCTAGTGGTGGGGGAGACGAATTGACAATAGTAGATAGTCGTGCATGACTACAAGTAGGAAAATCTCTAGGTCAAATCTTGAGAAATTTTAGAAGAACATGGAATTACCCCCCACCCCCTCCCCCCTTTATACCACCTCCCTTATTCGTATTTAACCAAGAAGAAAACATGGCAGATATTTGAACAATTGGAGTAGAAGAGAGATAAGAAGAATATAGAAGTGAAGAGATTTGTGAAGAAGAAGGTGAAGTCAACACTACTTTAACCCAATAAGTATTAGTGGTGAGAAATCAAACCCATGGAATTTAGAGAGGAGGATCTAGCTCAAGTTTGAAGATGGAAAATTAGGATGGTACCATGAGGCTACTCATGTTCCATGAAATGGGTAAGGATGATGCAGAGAAACATTGGTTTACATGTGAATCAATTTGGTATGTGAAGAGAATCACAGATGAAGAAGTCAAAATTGTGCAGTTGGAGACCACGTTCAGGGACAGATCCTTGACATGGTATATGAAGTATAAGGCTACTGCACCAGTAGGACAGACAAGGTCCCTGACAAAGATTAAGCAAGATATTCTTAGGGAGTTCCAAAAACCTAAGTCAGAGTCCTAGTGTATCACAGAGATAAAAGAGATCAAACAGAACGAAGGCAAGACCATATGGGATGTTGACCAGTAGTTTAAAATTTTGTTGGACAAGTCGATGTTCCAAAGTCAATACGTGTAGCACAAAGAATAGTTTATTGGATTATTCCCCATATCCAAGTTCTACTCAACCAGTGGAAGGTGGCGACTCAAGCACAGGGTGTAGAGATTTCCATGCAATTGGAAGCTACAATAGTGATGTCAGAGACGTCAGTAGATTTGTCATAGGTGCAGTCGCAATTGGCCAACTCGAGGATGAAATTGTAGGATATGTCTAAAATGAAGTTCATGCACGAGAAAGTATTGGTGTACCACCCATCTCTCAGAAGGGAATCAAAGAGATGAATGGAATGTCCTTCCAAATTGTGTGGCAATGGGCACACATAATCCATTTCCTTTTGGGCGGACAAAATGGTGTGAAATATGTAGATAGTGGGTCCATGTGTCACCCCACTACCCAACTTTGCAGAAGTACCAGAAGATGACTCATACTCCATTCTGTGAGTTCTATAATTTTTTTGGTAATGAAGTCAATAAATGTCACTCACTCCATTTGATGCAAGATAATACCCACGATGCATTGTGGGTACATGAAGAGTGGAAGGGTAGTGAGAGCGGTGGTGTAAAAAGAGGAAGATAACAAGGAAGTCCTTGAAGTGGATATGGGCATGGTCATGACCGAGGATATGGAAGAGGTGAAAATAGACCCCCCACATGTTTTAGTTGAGGAGATATTGGTCATGTATCAAGGTTTTTTACTGAAATCCATGTGTTTTGTGCATATTTCTATAGTCCTGATCATGTCATTGAAGGATGTCCCAACTTGTTGAAAAGGTGGGAGGACAAAACGACAAATTGTAACATGCCAACAAGGTGCATGCGGATCCATTCAAGAATAAGAAGAGCAATGTGGAGGATGATGTCCAGGTAGTAACCTGAGAAGGTGCAAAGACAAGATAAAACTTCGAGAATGTTGAAGGGTTGAGTCAAAATCCAGATGGAAATATAAGAAAGGCACCTCAGCCCCCTCCATTTTTTATGATGCCTAGAAAAATAATTTATTGTGTGATGCATAGTGTTAAGAACCAATACTAGATCTGAAAATATAATCAACACAATTACTGAATACACAATATATCCACAAATCAAGATAGAAGAAACCACACAATATTATTACCAAACCCTTAAGGTAGGGAAACACCATACAATGGATCCTATTATGGAAGAGATCCTCTCCTGTTCACTTGCCTCTTCG
>SNQJ01S0222808.1:4651-19570 GCA_010110895.2 Picea sitchensis
CCGGAAGTGAAAACCTGCTAAAAATAGTAAATTGCCAAAATGGCCAAAAAACTGTTTTGAGCCATTTGGAAAAGGTGGGTGGCCCCCGATATCCACCTGGATCAGTTTTGGTCATGGGGTAATGGTCACGTGGACCAGGGGCTGAGCCAGGAGGGCTAGCTGAAGTAAAAGCGCGTCGGGAATCGGAGGATCGTGGATCCAGAGGGCGATTGTATTTGGACATTGGAAAATCCGAAACCCCGACAGAAGTATATGGTTGCAGTCATATAGGAGAAGGTCACGCGGACGAGGATCTTAGCCTGGAGGGCTAACAGGGATTGGAAAGCATCAAGAAATTGAAACCCAAAACCTTGATAGGAGGATATAAGGCCGTGGTCTTATAAGGACTAGTCACATGGACTAGAGAGCCTAGCCAGCAGGGGCTAAGGCCGGGTAGAGAGCTCATCGGTGATCGGGGAATCGAGAGTACAGGAACTCTCGACATCACGAAGGACAAAACCTCAAACCCCGAAACTGAGTTGGGGACAACCACGGTTAGGTGCAGAAGACCGTGAGGCAAAGGGAAAGGACCTGTGGATCGGGTTTTCATAGTGATTCCCGAGGGAATCCAAGGAGCCGCTTCGGCTCAGTGAAAAGGGATTTTTGATCGATCCTGAGAGCGGGAGGTGCGTGCAGAGACCCTGCGGGGTATGCGTCTGCGTACTTACTGCGTCAAGTGGTATCCGAGCTTGAATCTTGCTTGTATATTTCAGGCAGGAAGAGGCAGGAAGAGGTAAAGAGCAATCTGATACACGTCAAGTGGTATCAGAGCAGGAAATTCATCTGTATATTTCAGGTGAAAGAAGACAGAGTTGTTGAGGACTCTGTAAGAGATTTGTTTGCAGGTAGGCAATGATCAAGGAGGCAGTCAGGAGGACTGTGAGTGAAGCTGGAAACACTCGGGATGCGGAGTGACAACAACAGGTTTGCCAGGAAGGCAAATAGAAGCAGCAACATGGCTACTGAAGGCCATAGGTATGCTGGGAGGAAAGAGCTATGGAGCCAAGAAGATATAGATGAAGAGCTCGCATATATAAAGAGAGAAATAGTGAGGCTCGAATTGAAGTTGCGGCAGGATAAGAAGATGGTTCAGGTATGCGAACCAAAGACTGGGGAAAGTCTCAACGATTTTGAAATTGAAATGAGATTAGCTGAAGATCTCAAGCACTGCCAGGAGGGCAGTAGAAGGTTTCCAAATTGCCAGGAGGGCAATGAATTGAGATCACTGCAGAATCTCACGGACTGTCAGGAGGACAGCCAAGGCATTTCAATTTTCCAGGAGGGCAATGATAAGAGGCCGCTGCAGGATCTCGAAGACTACCAGGAGGGCAGCGGAAGCATCTCAGATTGTCAGGTGGGCAGAGATGAGAATGCAGGACTAGTTGAAAGTCTCATGGACTCGGAGGTGAGTTCGATTCAGCAAGGAGTGCTGATGAAGATGGGATCGATTGATCTCATAGTCTGCCAGGAAGGCAGCAGAGACATCCCATATTTCCAGGTGGGCAAGGATGAGTAGGTGAGTTTGGATCAACCCGAGAAGCTGACAGAGCAGATGAGACTGTCTGAGGGTCTCATAAATAAAGAGGTGAATTTAGATCAACAGATGCAGCTGACAGAAGAGAAGGATCTGAGGAATCTTCTGATGATTGGGGGAATTGGAGTATTCCTACCATTTGCCCAGGAGGAGGCGGAAGTCTGTGTTGCAGATGATGCAACAACAACAATAGAACAGTCAGCTAAGACTGTCAAGGAGGGATTGGAGTAGGATTTGGAAACTGCCCAAGAAGGAAAAGAGAGTGAGCATTCTGAGGAATGGCTCAATGACTTCAGCCAAGAAGCTGAGGAAGTTGTAGCATTGAAGTTGATAGTAGAAGGAGCAGACGAAGAGGAGAATGAGCATTCTGAGGAATGGCTCAATGATTTCGGTCAGGGAGCTGAAAAGAAGGAAGCTGCAGCATTGAAGCTGA
The DNA here is from genome assembly GCA_010110895.2 of Picea sitchensis. Classification (NCBI taxonomy): domain Eukaryota; kingdom Viridiplantae; phylum Streptophyta; class Pinopsida; order Pinales; family Pinaceae; genus Picea; species Picea sitchensis. Next base: position 6,658 of record SNQJ01S0222808.1, read on the forward strand.
CAGAAGAAGATAAAGTTATCACTCCATGGGAGATGGAGCTAGAGATGTTAGAGGATTTGCTGAACAATCCAGGGCTAGCAAGAGAACCGACAGGAGTTGAGCTGTCAGAGAAGGTGACTGGACAAAAATTCAGTCAGGAGGAGACTGCAGAGCTGAAGTTTGCAGCAGAGTGGCAACTTGAGGCCACATATGAAGATGAAGAAGGCATGGGAGATCGTGATGATCTACCCATCTACAGAAAATTTTTGCAGCCGAGGAGATTGCAAAAACAGGGCCAACCATTGGAGTAGTTGGATGCAGTGATCGAGGAGATCAGAAGGCTAATGTTGCGGTCAACAGAGACTGCCAGCAAGGAGAGGCTGAGCAGAAGAGAAGCAGCAGTAGGATGGAGCGGATGAACAGATCCAGAGAATGGTTTGGGATCCAGGAGGATTTCCAACAGCTGAGAGGGGAAGCACATGAGCATGAGCTCATGATTTTGCAGCTGAAGAGTTTGATGCAGGAGCATCTCTCCACGTCAGTCAACCAGCCAACCAGCTACGCCAGTGAATTCAAATCGCACGCTAAAAGAGAGGCGCAGCCTCATCTGAATTTGAATTCAATGTAATTTGATGCTTAGGCTGTTGAGCCAGGAAGCCGTGCCTTTGTGCAGGCGCAGAGTAGATTGGCCTTTAATGTGTGTAATGGCTGAGATCTAGATCCAGATTCTGGACTAGACAACCCATTCAATGTAATTGAATAGGGTAGGTAGGTTAGAGGAAAGCGCTCGAAGAGCCCCCTCAGGTAAAAGAGATTTTCATATCTCATTTTGATAATTGTTGTAGAAGAAGTTGAGGTAAGAGAGAATAGAGAGTCTGCGTGTAGAGCAAAAGAGAGAAGAGCCGAGACCTTGTTACAGGCCGTGCTCAGGAACACATTGTAAATTCAGGCATTTGCCATATTTAATACAAAGAGTAGTTTTTCCTGCATTGATTCTGTGTTATGTGAATGTCTGTGAGTGTTCTTTTATGCTGTAAATGTATGTTGTGGTTGTGCATTTGCAGGAGTGTGTTTGATTTCAGGGTTGAAGGTCTTTGAGGCTTCACACTAGGAGGGTGTGACAGAACACTGCGGGTTCTGAGAGCCGTGCACTGAAGCACTTCTGAACGCTGTGGGTTCAGACAAAGGCGTGCTGAGGCACAAGAGTTGAAATCATCAACTCAGGAGGAAGACCTCAAGGTTGTTGAACACCTTGGAGGCAAGGCTTTGTGAAGGAAGACCACAGTTTCAGACAGAAGCTCTGCCAGGTGGGCATTGAGCATATGCACCGTGGTGCATTGAGAAGAACTCTGCTGTGAGTTCTTAAGGAAGAAGAACCAGAATCACTGAGGATTCTGAGAGCTCTGCCAGGTGGGCATCGAGCGAGTGCATAGGTGCAAAGGAGAAGAAGACATAATTGTTGAACGTTCTGTAAAAAGGGAAGCTCTGTCAGGTGGGCATAGAGACTGTGTGCAGGTAGGCACAGGAGAAGAGAACTCTTTGAGTTCTGGAGCCAGAGGAAGTATCCACTGAGGGATCTTCACTGGGTTGTTGAACACCCAGAAAGACTCAGCAAGAGGTTTCTTGAGCAGGAAACCAGGAAGGCATTATATTCTCCATCTGTGGGAAAAGGAAGGAGGGAAAAATCCCTTAGGGGTCTGAGTGTTTGTAGAAGCTCAGAAGAGAAAGCGCCAGTGAGTGCGTGAGGAGACTTTGCAAGGAGTGCAAAAGTTGAAGAATCCTCCAAGGATTCAAAGACACAAACTCAGGAGGAGTTAACGTTTTCATACGCGCAGTGAAGCTCAGAGACGAGGAGTTCGCAGAGGAGAAAAGAAGCAAAGGTCGAGGCCTTTTGAGGAATTGGAAATTCTCCCAAGATTGGGAAGAAAGTGCACAAGCTCAGGAGGGAGCAACAACAGCCGTCAGATCGGCTGGGAATTAGATCTGGACCGTTGGTGTTCGCGTCCAGGGAGTAGCCGGAGGAGCGCAAGGAAGGAGAACAGATCTGAGCCGTTAGATCTGGTTCAGGATCGCCGACATTCGTTGGATCGACGGAAGTTGCACTGGGGTTAAGTCCTAGTGAGCAGAAGAAAGTCTCAGAGAGGCATTGGGATATTGAAGCATCAGGGTTTCAGAAGTCAAGAGACCTGAGACTTTTCAAGTCTCAAAACACCGATGAAGTCCTAGCCTTGGATCTCAGGGTGGACACGCATCAGAAGGTCTGAGAGGAGTCGGGGTTCGACGTTTTGAGAATCCCGAGGACAAAGAAATCGTTACATCAGGAATCGCGATCCCGGGATGTCCGAAAAGGCGACGAGGGGATAGTGACATGGAATAGTCAACCCTTACGTGCATCAGGATATCGACGCTTGAGAAATCAGAGTTCCTGGGGTCAAGAAGGTCAGGACACTTCAGGTCTCGAAATCCCGAGATTGAATCTGAGTCGTCCATTTGTGGAGACACGTGGCGAAGATCGACCGATCGTTGACATATCGACACTCAGGAGATCGGGTTTCCTGAGGTTGAAAGAATCGGGACATCAAAAGTCTCGAAATCCCAGAGAGATCAACACCGTCCATCTTGAGGAGGACGCGTGGCAGCAATCGACGCCATTGGGGAAAGGCCCGACAGGAAGTTGTTGATCGGTGTTTGGGTCATCGGGATATCGGGGATCCTGGTGACAAGTGGTTTTTGTATTTTGGAATCGCGAACCGCGAAACCCCGATAAGTGGGAGCCAATTGTCAGCAGATTAGAAAGAGGGGGAGAGCTCCGTTGTGTGGGGGCTAGCTGTCAACTAGTCGGGATTCGAGGAGTCGGGAATCCCGCGAGTATATGCATTTAGGCATTGGAAGCCCCGAAACCCCGACGAAGGATAAGGTTGTGGTCACGGGGTAATGGTCACGTGGACCAGGGGCTGAGCCAGGAGGGCTAGCTGAAGTAAAAGCACGTCGGGAATCGGAGGATCGTGGATCCAGAGGGCGATTGTATTTGGACATTGGAAAATCCAAAACCCCGACAGAAGTATATGGCTGCGGTCATATAGGAGAAGGTCACGTGGACGAGGATCTTAGCCTGGAGGGATAACGGGGATTGGAAAGCATCGGTAAATTGAAACCCAAAACCCCGATAGGAGGATATAAGGCTGTGGTCTTATAAGGACTAGTCACATGGACTAGAGAGCCTAGCCAACAGGGGCTAAGGTCGGGCAGAGAGCTCATCGGTGATCGGGGAATCGAGAGTACAGGAACTCTCGACATCACGAAGGACAAAACCCCTTACCCCGAAACTGAGTCGGGGACAACCACAGTTAGGTGCAAAAGACTGTGAGGCAAAGGGAAAGGACCCGTGGATCGGGTTTTCACAGTGATTCCTGAGGGAATCCAAGGAGCCGCTTCGGCTCAGTGAAAGGAGATTTTTGATCAATCCTGAGAGCGGGAGGTGCGTGCAGAGACCCTGCGGGGTATGCGTCTGTGTACTTACTGCGTCAACTGTTGCAACCTTTACCATTATTCCTTAGATGAGGTGGAGTATATTGTATTGTAGGTGGTTGCACTTCTTCCTTTTGGCTTATAACCTCATTAAGGACCCTTGATCCTTTTTCTTGACAAGTTTGCTTAGTGCACATGATTGTTGCCGATGACACCTTTGGTGAGTTTTTTTTCATGTTAGATTCTAACATGTCTTCTTCAACGAAAACCTCTACTTCCTTCCCATTTATAATTTTGCAATGATATGAGTGATTGGTTGTACATCTATGACTTGGAGTCCAGTTCTTACCACATTTATGACATTTACTTTCCTTCCTTTTTCCCTCTTCGTCAAAGTCACCGATGAAAGTGAAAGTGTCCAGTTCTCTTTCAGGACCATACTTGTACGATTTTGGATTGATGCATTTGTGCCCATGTGACCACTTGTCCCTACAATATCTACACTTATTTACCCATTTCTTATTTGTATCTTGGCGACGATATTTGTCATCATCCCTCATGTGGGATAGTGTATACTTGTTGATTTTATTGTTTTGTTCAATTAATCTTGTTGATTATTTGATGTCTTCGATAGTTTTGGGATTCCATAGTTTTATTTCATTATGGATGCAATCCTTCAACCCATAGATGTGCATTTTTAGCAATTGATCAACTGAGAATCCAATTTGTTTTATTCCTAGAACTTCACATTCATGCGTATAATCATTTAAATTTACTTTTTGCTTTAGATAAACAAACTTGGTGTAAAGGTCATCCTCTTATTCGCCATGGAACCTCTTTAACAATGCAATGATAAAGTTTTCCCAATAGAAAGAATGAATGTCACATTTCCTAGACCACCATAAGAACCAATCATAAGCTTCTCCTTCTACATCATTGCAGGTTGTCATTATTTTTACCCATCCACAAGTGGGGGATTCAATTCAAAGATACCTTCCATTTTGTTGACCCAAATGATGGCCCCTCTATGCTCTTTTCATCATATTTCGGTAAGGTTGAGGTGTGATTTTCTCTAGCCTTTCCATTATTCTATTGAACCTATCGACATTCTCACTATTTACTTATCTGTTTCAATTTTCTCTTGTCATCTTAATATAATTAAACTGTATAATGTATCATCTAATCTTCGCAATGTTTTTTTTTATGTTTTGTTCCTTGCTTAGTCAACATTTCTTTTAATTCTTCATGACGAGATTTTATGTCTTCCTTACGGCTTTGTAATTCTTTATTTATTTCATCATTGGGCCTTGGTTTTTTCCTTGATGATTCCATTACTTCTTAATTTTTAAAGAGGTTGGTAACCTTTTTTTAACAGAGTTTGGTTATTTTATTTTTATTTTATTTTTAATTCTTGTAATTAAAATTCTTTTACGGTTTGGTAATTTAATTAAACTGAGTTTGTTAATTTTTTTTTACCGAAATTATAAATTATATTTGTTAATGTAATGTATGTCTTTTTCATAAAATATTTATTTATAAATTATATTTGTTTTTTTATTATTATTTTATAGTATCTATGCCTATGCCTATGTTTATTTTGGTGTAATAACACTCTCAACGAGACAACATGACCAAGGTGTTTCTACATATCAAAGGACCTTGAGCAAGAATTCAACATAGTGAGCATCTTACTTAAAGGAGAATGAAAAAAATCCATTTGTTAAAATCAACAACATATCCATCAATGCCAATATCAACATGATATTCATTAACATGGATATCATTATCTTGTGTTACACCATTTGGGCAAATTTGCTCAAGGTTTTCAAAGCCATGGCTGCTTATACTACCATTATTGTTGATTATAGGAGTTCTAGAGATCATTGATTCAAGAAGAACGTCACATTGAGTACCAACCACAATGAGGTTCCCTTACACCTCATGGGAAGTAGGAAAGGCCACCAAGTGCCACCGCACAACAAGAAATTATTAGAAAGGAGTAAGGACATTAATGATAAAATTAAAAGAAACCAAAACCTTCCTTGCTAGTATATAAAAACTCTAATATAGTTCAATATCCCATTTGCATGTATGTGTGTTTGTGGTGGGATAACAACTTGATTATGTTACCCTAATAATAACTCATTTAATTTATGAAAACCACATACCCATTATTAACATTTGTTAGAGTGAACATCACCACATTTTGATTCACAACATTACTTCCCTTGTTAAATAATATGTTAACTTTTTTTTTTTCAAAATTTCAATAAAATATCATCTCATCAAAAAAATAAAAACCGACATATATATAGTAACAATTCTTCAAATCAAAAGATATTTTTAAATCTCATTTATTTTAAACCGACATATATATAGTAACAATTCTTCAAATCAAAAGATATTTTTAAATCTCATTTATTTTATTAGAGCAATGAGTTTGGTCAGCTTTGACTGGTTTCGGTGGGAGCTCGTGACTCCTTTGAAGAATAGTCTTAAAGCCGAGCACGGGTATAGTCTTAAAGCGATCCCGTGCTGTATGGTTCTGGAAGCCTTTCGACCTTGACCGTATTTAATAAGGGTTTCCAAGATTTTGGCAAACTTGACCTACTTTGAGCCTACGTGGTAATAATTGGTAATAATTTTGAAAATGGTAAACTTGATCTACTTTGAGTCTACGTGGTAATAATTTTGAAAAGTAGTTGGAAGTTTTTTGGTTATTTTTTTTTGTTTGATTTTGTTCAAAATCAAGTGATAAATGGTTGTGTCTGTAAATTTGAGTGGCTAAGTTTGTATAGTCCTAGTGATTCAAGGGTTTTTCAGCAAGTTGAATCTATTTATGCATTCAAAAATACAATTTAAACAATAGAAAATAGAGATTTTGTCCAAATTTACATGGTTTGATTTTGGAGCTGAATCCATTTATGCATTCAAAAATGCAATTTAAACAACAGAAAATTGTGATTTCACCAAAGATCTGTTTCGTCAGATTCAGAGGAAAAAGTTCAAAAAAATGAATGTTTAAACAAAACCTTTACTAAATTTCAATTTTACATTGTTTAAATTGTGTTTTTGATTGTATAAACAGATTCATTGCTCTCAAAAACTGAGAGCATTCCCAAAATGTAATTTCAATTACCAAAATCTATAATTTTACTTTTTCATCTAAATTTCTGGCCACTATCTATCCTTCTAATTTTTCTGAGAAGATTTTGAAAAAACCTGATTAAAAATAAATGTAAAAGACAAAAAAACTCAAAAACTAAGAACATTCTCAAAATGTAATTTCAACCACCAAAATCTATAATTTTACTTATTCATCTAAATTTCTGACCACTATCTATCCTTCTAAATTTCTAACAAGATTTTGAAAAACTCTAATTGAAAAAAAATAAAAAAACTCAAAAAATTGGAGCATTACCAAAATGTAATTTCAACCACCAAAATCTGTGATTTTATCTAAATTTCTGACCACTATCTATGCTTCTAAATTTCGGACCGGATTTTGAGAAAACATGATGAAAAAAAATAAAATAAAAAAGATAAAAAACTTGACTGAGAAATTTAGACTACGTCATCCATGAATCGAGTCCATCGCATCATTATTATTATAATAAAGAGAGAAGATCCAATAATTCTAATACACCTTTAACACTTTTTGACAATGCAGGTTCACGTTCATTCTTTAATCTCTTGACAGAAGACATACGGATATTTTGTTCTGTTGGGAATCTCGTCTATTTGTTTATAAATATTTTGGTGTCGTATTCTGGTGGTCTGCGATTGGTGTCTGAGAAATTTGAACTGGTTTTCAATGCGGTCGTAGCTCAACAAAAGTGTCATCATATCGATAGCTGTCACTATATCTTGCATGTCATGAACGGTTTCCACGCCAAAATAACTGGATCGATGTTTTTCCACGCCAAAATAACTGGATAGTTGTTATCTTCGAAAGCAGAATACAGAAAATTCCAAAGTTTATTTTTTTATTTTTTAACGCAGTGAGAATAAGAAAGTTCCAGAGTTCCAAAGTTATTTGAGCAGTAAAAAAGCTTTTTAAAATTAAATTTCATAAAAGTTTGGTCAAAATTTTGACTAGATTAAAGTCTTAGTAAAATTTAAATTTTGCCCACAATGTTTTGATGTTAAAAATACTTACTTTCTTTCTTTCTATTCATCAAAAACTATGTATCATTGGATATTCACCACAGAAAAATAAAATTATTATAAAAAAATAGATGACTCGAAATATTCCCTTCATTATTTGTCCTGGCATGACTAAGCCTCTCTGAAATCAGCGCAACTGGAAGTACTCGGTGACAAGTAATCAACGATGACACAGTTATTTTTCGAGTAGTTTTAAAGTTTATTTTTATTTATAAGGTTTTACAAGTATATTTTTATAATTTTTTTTTTTAAATTCGATCAAAAATTATTGAAATTTCAAATTTTCATATGAATTTTTATGATACTAAATTCATTTAAAATAATGATTTTATTTATTAAATCTATTTAACTATAAAAAAATTAAAAAAATTAAATATTTAAACAACTCCCCTATTTTTACAAAACTCCGCTAACGTTAAAGTCATTGAGTCTCCTCCATATATTACTGAATTGGACCAGTAAATTGAATAACCTACAACACGTAACGAATTTTCTATATTATAGAGATTTAATTTTTGATATCCAGATCTGAACAATTCACCATGAAATAAACTTGCCAAAAAAATGCGCACATGTGGATCCTACCCAATACAATTAGGACTGGGCCAGTGGGCACTTACCTACCACAAGGGTAATAGCTTTGAAAAACCGATTCAACGTTTAACGTGGGGACTCGGGAGGTTTAGGGCGTAGGGAATGGAGCCGTGAGTGTAGGCCGTCAAGTTGACTTACGCGTTCTGCTTCTGTCATACGAGAGGTGGAGGTGGAGGTGGGGATGAGGTTGGTAAATTGTTATTTATTTTCAATGGGCATTCACATGGGGGATGGAGATGGAGATGGGGAAATGGGTTGCTAACTTGCTATATTGTTTTTTCTTTACGGGCATTCACATTCAATTCACCTGCTGAACATTTCCCAGCTGGGCCGTCAGCAACATCGTTCACATCGAACCACACCCATAAATACTCAAGTCTTCGTCTCTTCTCCTCTCCTCCATAGTCCTCCCGTCCAGCGGACCATTTTCTCTCTCCCGACCGACTCAAAGGGGTCAAGGAAGTGGAATTAATATCGCGGGTAAGGAAAAGTCTCGGATTGTTTTGCATGCTGAGTAGTGCAGAGATGGGGGAGATCTCAGCCCTTCTCAAGGTGCGGGTTCATAGAGGGACGAGGTTAGCCGTTCGAGACATCAGGAGCAGTGATCCTTATGTTGTACTCAAGCTTGGTAATCAGGTAATCTTTACAGCTTAAACCTCCTTCTCTGGTTATATATGCGTGTGAAAGATATAAGGCCTGGACATAACTTCTGGCCGTTAACTGTGGTGAAGGTTGTCAAGACTCGAGTAATCAAGAGCAACCTCAATCCAGTTTGGGATGAAGAATTGACGCTCAGCATATCGACAACTACTCCTCGAACAATCAAAGTGGTAATTCCCTCTGTCTCAAAATCATGCCCGCCTGCATTACTTATGTGCCGCTGTTTTTATTGAGTTGTAGAATTTAGGTTCTTCTGGGAGGCCCCTTCTGTAAATAGCGTACATTTTTCCATTTCCTTTTGACAAGTTAGCTAATTGTGTATAGCTCTCCATGTCTGAAATATGAACAATTTTATTGGCGTAATCGCGTCTCTAATTCTTTTCTACCAGACAATCTATTTTGTCGCAGATGATTTCTGGATCAGCTAGCATTTGAGTTTTCCATTGAGATTAAACAATTTTTTTTAAATGTAAGCTGCCTTTTTTCAACGGTAGACCCGGAAAATCTCAGCTCTATCCCATGCAGTTGTAGTCGCTATGGGTGGGGTTGCTGGTACTAAGCCATCTCAATTTACACTAATTTTGGCCAACACTGCTTACAAGGACATGGACGAGTACACAAACCAATATAATCGACACTATTTAACAAGATGGACCAAACCCAAACGCCTAATGGCTACAACAATACCCACAACGGACAAACTCTATACAAGGGAGGAACATGCCCGCCGAGACTTGAACATGGGTCATCATCATAAAAACTGCTCCAAGTGAGCACTATACTACAGCCTGACGGACTGTAATTCAGATTCAACTATTGCATTAGCTTGCTCTGTTTATTTTTGCTTATACCATCAGCATTTGTTGTTAAATATGTATGAGTTCAAATATTTTTGTTGTTAAATGTTGAATAATATGTATGAGTCTTGTTGTTCCTGTGGCCAAGATATTCTAAATTTGTAATACCAAGGATAAGCTTGGTAAGTGTACTCATGACCAACAGGATAGAGTCATTCTTACTTATTGTTTGGGGCAATTCTGTCACAAAACCCACAGAGATTTCTTCCATTTACATTCTGGAATGGGCAATGGTTGCAACAAACCAAAATGATGTTTATGTGTTCTGCGTTCACTTTTTGGCTTTCCAAACATTTGAATGCATTTTGCTGCATTTTTCTTCATGTTTGGCCAAACATACTGCTTCTCAATGCTGTTATAGTCTTATGGTATCTAGGACGACCTGTTAAGTTACATCGTGCTCTTCCTTGAAGACAAGTTCCTTATCTCATTGTTGGGCACTTAGATTTTGCTCTTATTCATGAGTAAACTATCACTAGAAATTCACAAGTCTTCCTACCTATATTGAGTACCATCTTCAGCATTCAGAAGCTCTTCTTTAGCCTTGAGGAAATGCTCATCACAAGCAAGCTCTTCAAGTATTTCTCACTTCAAATCAGCTTCACGTGAGCTCATGGCTGCCATGATGTGCCTTCTTCTACTAAATGCATCAGCCACTTCCTTTTTCTTTGCTCTTGATATGCTCCACTGCAAAGTCATATTTGGTAAGGAATTCAAACCTCTCTCACGTTGAGATGCAACTATTTGAATATGAACTCAAGACTGTCATAAATTATAATCAATCCTCAACTCAACTTTTTGCCCATAAGAAAATGTCTCGACATCTTCAAGTCATGAACAACAACAAGAAGCTTTAAGTCATGCGTAGGATAGTTAAGGTCACGATCCTTAAGATTTCTAGATTCATAGCATATGACACAGTTCCTTTGCTTGAGAACTACTCCAATGCCTTCAATACATACATTAAGAGAACTATTTGGATCCACATTTTTCAAGATAGATGCACTAGTAAGCAACTCCTTCAAAAGCTGGAAGCTATCTTCATAGCATGATTTCCATTCAAACTTGTTTTCCTTCCTTTGTTTAACGTACCCAACACCCTCTGTCACCGATTGAGAATACAAGGTACTTCTTGGAAACATAATTTTTCCACTTCTCTTTTTGCTTTGATACCATTTTGTGACATGACCAACCCTCTAGCTAGGCTGAAATCTACATTGCATAACTCTGATACCATAATTTTCCTCACTTTTCTATTATTAATTTAATTAATGCATGAAATATAATAGAGCATGCTTATGCATACAACAAAACAACATACATTTCATATCATAAGCAACATTAATTCAACATTTACATAGATAAAATATAATTACTTAACTTCTGGGAATAATTCACCAACTGACTGTAGACAAAGGATGTTCCACTCAACCATACGTTTGTTGTTGCTTGTCATCTTTTTGTAACAGGGCCACCCCTAAGCTGAAGCGATGCGTTCACAAGGACGAAACACCTATGGCTGGCTCTAATCCTCTCACATAGCCTAATTATCCTAGGATTACACAATTTGTAAATGCCTACAATTATCCCAATTCCACTAGATTTCTTTCCCCTTCATCTCGCACATCCTAACGAATGGAATCCCCTTCTCTACCATGCAATTCCTCCAGTTATCCCCCTTCTTTACCATGTGTTGAAGTTTGGGCAACTGCAACTGCCTTGAGTAAATCGGCCCTAACCGCCCTAAGTAGTCGACCCTAACCACCCTAAGTAGGTCGGCCCTAACCTAAGGTCGGTCCTAACCTAACCTAAAGTCGGTCCTAACCTACCTAAGGTCGGCCCTAACCTAGGGTGATCTATCCTATATAAAGAGGGAGGCGCTCCCACAGGAGAAGGACCGACATTGTACTTGATTGACTAATATATATATATCACAAGAAGTTTTGCTGGGTTTTCTTCCCCATGAGGGTTTCCCAGGATAAATACTTGTGCACACTGTGAATGTCTTTCTTCCAATGATTCTTATGCTTCAGTTAATTTTTAAAGGTTAAATAACACTACTGTTAACTGTTGATAACTACTATTATCTGTTTAAGCCCAAAATTTTAACATGGTATCAGAGCTCTAGGGCGTGGAAGTGCTCAATTCTGCAATCTGCTAGAGCCTGCGCAGATCCTTAGGAATTTTATTCAAGCACAGTACTTGCAAAGATGACTTCAATTTCTGTAAGGCTCGAGGACAGACTTGAAGGGGCTTCAAACTTTAATGTTTGGAAAGCCAGAGTCTTGAATATTTTGGAAGAACATGACTTGGACAACTTTGTGTTCAATACAATAGAAGAGCCCACTACCAATGCAGGAAGGACAACCTTCAAGAAAAATCAGGCAAAGGAAAAGAAAATAATATTTGATTCGGTAAAGGATAACATCATGCCTGTTATGGCACCTTTGAAGACTGCAAAGGAGTGTTTTGAAACTCTATCTAATTTGTATGAAAAAAAGGCGCCTAGTCAAAAGAGGGTTCTAAAGAACAAGCTTCGAACTCTCAAGATGGAGAAGGATGATTCTGTGGCTTCCTTCTTCACAAAGATCTCTCAGTTAGGAGATCAATTGTTGGTCATTGGTGTAACTGTAGATGACGATGATCTCGTCTAGACTGTTGTGGATGGTCTTCCACCTTCTTGGGAGACATTTCTGGCTGGGATAAATGCTCGTGAAAATCAGCCAGACTTTGAAAGGCTGTGCCATAATTGTCTGTAGTAAGAAGGGAGAATTCAGAGTCGAAATGGTCCTTCAAAAGAAGAGAACCTTGCTCTAACAGCAAGGACAAGGAGAGGGAAAATATTTACTTCTCAGAAGAAGTTTCGTCCTCAAAAGGAGAAAAACAGAGGTGGATTCAAAGGAAAAGATTTTGATATAACAAGAATGAAGTGCTACAACTATCAACAGAAGGGGCACTTTGCCAGAGATTGTCCAAAGATCAGAAAAGGACACAAGGGTAAATATCGTGCTTCTATTGCTGCAGAAGATGAGTCTCAAAGGACGAAGACTAAAGGGGCTTCCAGTAATCAAGAGACAAGGAGGGAATACTATCTTATTTCAACCTAAGTTGCAGGAAACGCTCTCCCCTCCTCTGTTTCGGAGCCGGAAACCGTACGGTACGGCCCCGAAACGTTGCTGGCCGTACCG